>QLNU02013832.1:17928-34339 GCA_006491805.2 Dysdera silvatica
AACACTCAAATATGGTGATGAAGTCGCCATATATCTACACAGTTCACCTAATTTTATTAAAAATAACACTCTTGTAAACCATTAAACTTCAACACGGCAGTGAATGGGATCACGTGATACGATGGCAGGAAAATGGCGGCTATGCTCCAACTCTCTTTTCTGGAAACCTTACAAAAATAAGCTATGATTATGACGTCACGAGTTTTCTCTTGTGTGCTGATTTACTCACTCCTCTCCTTCACAGGGGACTGCCTGCCTTGAGTTTAACTATTCCAGTAGCAGCTATTAAACCTTCTAACACAACACCTAAGCTCTGAGGAAGCATTTTGGTTTGGAGAGACGAATTTTCGGAAAAATACTTAAAGCTGCGAATTTATGTCTCAGTTACGACACAGGATATATTAGTCTGTGTACAAGGCAACTATGCCAGAAGTTTGCATATATAAACATGTTTGTCAAAACACGCCATTAACGTCTTTCTGACAAAATTGGCGCTTTCATACCACGAGGTCACGTGTGCTTGTACCGGCATATTGGATGAAACTGGACAGACTACCAACACTCAACTTTTCTCTGGTATGTTTTGTTCTTATTATTATATTTTTGAATAGCACTTTTCGTTGGTTGCTTTCTCAAACTGGGAATATATTAGAAAAAAAGCGTCTTTGCAAAAAATATTGAATGGCAGCACATTTTGAAAAATAATTTAAAAAAAAAAGCAGTAGACCAGCCATTTTGGATAAATGAAGCTCGTTGAAGCAGGGTTCTACTGTACTGAGAAAGTTCGTCACAGGGTGGGATGAAACGTCTAGAAAACTAATCGAAAATTTAAGTTGTAATCGACTTTTAATTTTCTACTCATGGTTTATTTTCGTTAATTTCACTTGGCGTGTTCATTAATATTATAAAATATTTCTTTAGTTACTTCTCTCGCTTTTCCCCATCATATATTACTTTCTGGTAATATTTCCTACTGCATAATAAAAAAAAATAAAAAAAAAAACCACTCCAAAAGCT
This sequence comes from Dysdera silvatica, assembly GCA_006491805.2. Taxonomy (NCBI): domain Eukaryota; kingdom Metazoa; phylum Arthropoda; class Arachnida; order Araneae; family Dysderidae; genus Dysdera; species Dysdera silvatica. The sequence continues at coordinate 18,946 of QLNU02013832.1, forward strand.
TTAGCGTTTTCAAAGTGCAGGTAAATAATCGAACGAAACCTTTAAAGCGATTTTTTGGAAAGGTGTTTTTAGATATAAATTGCCGTCACTAAACCGCTTGAGGTATATTATCCTTTTAAGTATAAACGAAAGTCTTAGTATTTGAGAAAAAAACTTAAGGGAAAGTTTCGTCGACAGTTTAAAGGTTTATTGCTTCCATACACTTTAATCTATTTATCTATACTCCCCGACATTGTTTACAATGAGTTAAAAGTAACGGATTCTTGCTTAGAAATAGGAAATGTTTAGATCATTGGATTAAACTGGAAATAAAAGTAAGATATTGTTAGCAAGAGCTAAATACTTCTGAAGATAAAAGTGTAAATATATATAATTTCAAAAATATTTTTGTTAGCTTAAGAATTTTTAAAATGTTCAAAAAACACTGAGATCAAAAATTATGTGAATTCATGTACAATTTTTTGGGAGGAATTTGAAAATATTCTTTGAAATTCGTTGAATCATTTTTAATAAAGTCAATATTTGAGCAAATGATGTGGAGAAAGGAGATCGAAATCATTAGCTTAAACAGGGGCAGGTTTTGGGTTCAAGTATCCCATTAGATATCAAAGCACATAATTTTCTCACATTACATCATATGATCTTCTTTAAAGCCATTTTATCCTCTCACTATAATTTTTAAATTTCTACGTTACTGATTGAAATAGACACTATATTTTTATAAAACTTCCGAAATTTATTGCAGCTATCTATTGTAACTGTTGCACGGATCATAAAACACTTTCACGATAATTATTTTTCAAGTATTCCACCAATTCAGGTCATGTGAAAAAATATGAATTGAAAGAAATAAAAATCTTTGATGTTATTGAATAGAACTTTCAAAATATATTCAATAACATTGACGATTTTTTGTTTGCAGTTTTGTCATTGGTGTGGTGAATAAAGAATAACATTCGAATTTAAGCGGAATAGAAAAACGACGTGAGTAGCATTGGCTTAGGCAGAAATTTCATAAGAGGGTGGGGGCTCATAGGTATAGATGTAAAAAACCCGGGAATTTTGGACACATTGGAAACTTTGATGGGAAGAAACCAAGATAGCTAGAATAAAGGAGGTAGTTCCATCCGCACCTTTCTTCCTATTGGCCGATTTTACACAATTGACCAATAGGAAGAAAAGTTCGAACGAAATTACCTCCTTTATTTTAGCTATCTCGATTTCTTCCCATCAAAGTTTCCAATTCCCGGTTTTTTTACATTTCTAGTTATAGGCTCAATGGGGAGGGGTTACAGAGATACAACCCATATATTCCTATGTTAAATATACAAAATTTCATTGCAATGCATGGAATTACAACCCCCAGAACCACCCCCTGGCTACTCCTATGATGAGTGCCCGTCAAAACTTGAATGGATACTTACAAACAAAAAGAGGAAAAACGTCCTCTGGCATTCCATGCCTTTCGGGTTACCATGATAACCAAAATTAAAAAGTAAAGAATTAATCACAACTAACATTTCTTTGTTTAGCTATTATTGATTCCACCAGAATATAGTGGCAACAATCATTTTTCATTGGTTTTAACACAAACAAGCAAGTAAAAGAAAATTGCCTAAGGTCGATATTTAAATTTAGCAGGTTTCAATTAACACATTAATTCGCAACTCGCTAATCCGTAACTCTCTAATCCGCAGCTCTCTAATTCGCAACTCTCTAATTCAAAAATCTATAATCCGAAACATGCTAATCCGTCGCTTGCTAATCTTCCACCCTCTAATCCCCATTCACTGATCCATAATTCGATAATCCGTAACTCGCTAAGCCACACCTCTCTAAACCGCAATCAGTTAATTCGTAACTCGATAATCTGTCACTCGTTACTCCGCCACTTTAATTCTTCACTTTAATCCTTCACTATCTAATCCATCAATCTGTAATACACCACTCTCTAATCCGCCATTCTCTAATCAGCCACTCTCTAATCCGCCACTCTTTAATCCGTCACTCTTTAACCCACCACTCTAATTCGCCACTCTTCAAACCACTACTCTCTACTTCATCATTCTAATCCAACACTCTCTAATTCGTCATTCCCTAGTCCAGCATTCTCCAATTCGCAATTAAATTCGTTACTCTAATCGGACACTTTAATTTGCCGTTCTCTAATCCGCCACTCTCTAATTCGCCATTCCCTAATTCACCACCCTCTAATCCTCCACTCTCTAATTCGTCACTCTCTAATTCTCAAGTAACTCGGTAGGTTTTCAACGTTAACAACAGCTATCATTATTGTACTTACGGAAGACCTTTACCTTACCCTTTTTATTGCGGACGGACAGACAGAAAAACCAAAAGCAATAGCAGGTTCAATATCTATTGAAACCCACAAACAATCATTTTTCCTTAGTTTTAACACAAATGGTTATATTATTAATATTACCATAATAAAGTGGCAACACCATCCTACCTTTATTTAAACGTCCCACAAAAAAATAACGAAAAAATGTAAGGCTTTTTTCAATTGATCTCCGTAAAAACATTTTCAGCGTTAAAATCTTAAAATAGAAGCATTTTTAACTGACTTATAACTGGGGATTGGTAGAGGTTCTTATATATTAGTGTAACGAACGTTATTAGTTTCAATTTATTTTTTAATTAAAACCATAAGTATCGCCTCAAATTATTTGGCGCAGAATGACCCTTGCTGTCTTTGTGCTACAAAAATTCAATCTACTAATCAATTGTAAGTTATTGTAATAGCTATGTTCAGTACATGATCTAGACGACTCTTTTGGGATCGTCAAGAAAAACACTTTTGGCCTTCCACTTAAAAGACGGGAAATGACAATGCAGTTCCTTTAAACCTCGAGAGAAAGTGCAGGAGTGAACAGGAAACCTACAGGAGAATAGACCAAAAGAGTCAACAGAGTTCTAGAAACCCTGGAAAGTACAGAAAACAGTATTTACACAAAGGCAGAGTCTGATCTGCTATTTCCAGAAAAGTGCCAGATCGAACAGGATCAGAGATGTTTTCGTTAAAAACGTTCTTTAGCCAAGAAACGCAAGTGAATGTATTGATTCCTATACAGAGTTACCTCGAAAAAAGGGATACCCACTGACCTGATATTTTGTCCCTTAAATGGAGGGTTGTCCCTTAAGGGAAATAACCCTGTATATTTTGCTTTCATCACTACCAGTAATTGCATTAATTTTTAAATAGAAATTTACTTACTCATAAGGCGGAAAACATCTATCAAACTATGTATTTTAAGTAATATTTATTGTTGTTTTATATATATATATATATATTACAGAAACTGTAGGTTAAAATGCAGCATGACCTTTGATGTCCTTGAGTCGCAAAACTCATAAACAAAAACACATTTTACACATGAATACATCATGTGAAAACATTATGTCATTTTTCGCATTTTTTTTCGTCTCAGTAAGATGCAATTGATGTCTACTTGTATTAAATTCGTCGACTCACAAAAATGCTGTTTAAATCAGTTAATGAACTGTGCAGTGTTTTAAATTTCGGATATTTAAGAAAATAACAAACCTCAACGGAATTGTAAAACCTTTTCGGAAGAGAATCCCGTAACAAGCTTCGGCTTCCTATTCTTTTCCAATTCTAACCCAAATCTTAAATATAAAATCTAAAAGATTTCTTCTGTGTTTTCTCAAATCGCTCATAATATGTACCTCACTAAAATTTATACATAATTGGGTTGAATAAACAATTATTGTTATTATTATTATTATTTTTATTAATGAGTTATCCTTTTCACAATTCGTCGTAGCATGGGCTGCCCTGTGAGAAACACCATGTCATAGCTAGTTATGCCACGATGATGCACCATGAATTTTTGTAGGCGACATGCCATAATGTATTATGACATAGTGTCCTTCAGAATGTATTTCTATTTTTACGCATCAACATTTTCTATCCGTATTTCCTTTTAGGCCAAAGAGGAATACAGCTTTTGTAGACCAAAATCTGTTCCATAATTGCATTGATTTTATTTTATTATATTTTCGTAAATTGTTTTTTCACTTCGTGAAAATCAATCCAATGTTTATAATAAATATCCCTTCAGTTTTTGATTTGCAGTTCTTTCTACTTTATAGTGTTAAGCTTTCGATCAAGAAAAAATAAACGTGAATTATTATTGTATATATTGTTTTGCATGATTTTTGTTTTCGTTTCAAAACCGCAAGTGCGGCTTCACCTGGCGCAGGATAACCCTTGCGCCATAAAAATGCAATGTAAGATATTATTACTCTTCTCAGGGATAACACAATTGCCAAATAATGGTCAACACACAAAGCCACCAAGTTTTTGTGAGTTTTCGTGGGGGAATTTCAATTTATTATACAATAATTTCAACACTCACATATAAATAAGCTCAAATTAGAGTTTTTCGTTTAGGAGAAAAAGAGACGCCGTTTCCATCCTGGATTCGAATCAGCCATCCTTTACATCCTTAATATACTGAGAAAGAGAGCGTTGTTCTTGTCCTCATTCGTCTAGCGGTCAAGACACTCCGGGCTAAACGGAGGGACCCTGGTTCGAATCCAGGATGGAGACGGCGTCTCCTTTTCTCCTAAACAAAAAAAGCTCCAGTTTGAGCTTATTTATACGTGAGTGTTGAAAATTATCGTATAATTAAAATACAATCAACCAATCAAATAAACGTGAAATAAATAGTGATCGATAATGAGTGGCGGATCCACGATGGGAGATTAGGGAAATTCTCCAACGCCTTAAAAATGCAATGTAAATCGGTTATAACGAGCACCTATCAAAGGAACAACCGCATATAATCACAAAATTTTTACGAAGAGTTTAATTTCCTATATAATTTTTTAATTGTCGTTAAGTCCAGGGTTCAAAAATTTGTTTGCTAAAGGTGGTTAAATTGTATTGCACTTATAATTATACTAAACAAGATCAACATTTATACAATACAAATGAATTTTATTTTCATACATATGTGTATAGATTACATATACATACATGCATGATGGATTACATGCTAAAACTATAGGTTAATATACATACAACCTAAAAACTTTAGCCATTTATGTTTCGTTAAATAAGAAATATTTTTGAGTGTATTTTTAAATTGTTTTATTGGTATAACATTTTTATTTCGTCTAGTATGTTGTTCCAATTATTTAATCCGTAATAATTCATATTATCTTTTCCATAATTAGTTCGAATATATTTTGTTTTAATTTTTTTTATGACGAGTATTTTATTTGTGGTCTTCTTTTATTATTTCTATTATGTCTATGTGTTTTCCTTCATTTATTCTTTCGCATACATATATATTGAGATATTTTTAATTTGTGTATATTTTCTATGTTAAGTAGTTGATATTCTTGTCTAAATTGAACAATTGATTGATATGGTGGTTTTATTTTGTTTATCGTATCACTTAATAAATTATTTATTTTTATTAAGTTTTTCTTGTTTAGTCCACCCCATGTTGGTTTTCAGTACAGTAGTATACTGTAAATTATTGAATAATAAATATCAATTTTTGCATTTAAAGTTAGTTTATTATTTAATCTGGCTAATAGTTCATTTATTCTTCTTATTTTTTTTTATTTATATCATCTATTTGTTCATTCCATAAAAGTTTTTCGTATAACTTAATGCCCTGCGGTGGCGCAGTGTGGTAACGGGTTCGACTCCCAGCAGTGCAAAAAGAACGCTTACTCAGAGATCTCATAAAGATCGCACTGCTCACTGTAGTCCGGGGTTTGGTTCCCTAGGCCTTAAGAGGTTCGGATTCCTCGGAAAACAGTAGGTCCCGGCGCAGCATGACCACTGTAGTCTTTGAGCCGTAAAACCGCAAGCAAGTATCGTATAACTTAATACCTAGAAATTTCATTGATTTAACTCTTTGCTCTTTTTAATTTTCTTTCTTCGGTACATCCGAAAACTCGGTAAATGCGGACTCGTTTACGTGGGTCTTACTGTATTTTACACCCCCTCTTAAATTCCTCTTTGTATTCGCCTGTGCCTACAACTTCCTTTATTTATAAAACTTTCCCGATTCAACGTAAATTAAGCCAAATCATTTAACACAATCGTTAACTAACCATTGTCTAAACAATTTCCTACTTCTTGGAATTATAGTTTTTTATGACCCTGAGTCCTTCTTGAACATAGTCACTCACTTCCTCCACCACCTCTCCGCCGAATTCTGCTAAAGCCCAACATGGAAAAATACCGTGCTATGTATATTTGGAATGACATTACCATTCAGAAATTCGCTTTTGCGCTCAATTTACTATATTAGTTTATATTTAATAAATAATACACTAATAAATACAATTTGAACGGTTGGTAATAAGTCAATACCGTTTTAAATGTTTCTCGATGAATATTTCGCCATCTTCTAAAGAAGCCATCTTAACAGTTAGCCCTGGGTTTACTGTTAAGTATCAATGGTTGGTCGTTATATATTAAATTTTAAAGTTACATTAAATTATTACAGCCGTGCGAATTATGTTTCTTAGCGTATTATTTGTTAAGCGTATCGCACAGTGAGTCGATGTCCAATTTCATTAATTTGCATAATTTCCGCTCCAGGGTGCAGGTACAGTTAAGGCCACACTGCACTTAAATTAAGGACCAATCCAGAATTGTTTTTCAGAATCGAAAAACGACTACATAATACCATTAGCGTACGCAGAATGTTCGTAAGTGGGGGGTCATAAGCTTAATGGGGGTTACAGAAAGCTACAACTCACGTGTTCCTATGTTAAATATACAAAATTTCATTCCAGGGGAGTTACAACCCCCATCAACACCCCCTGCGTACGCCAATGCATAATACCAACTAACGTACACTACTATGATGTTTTACTATATTAAGAAAATGTGCCCATATATTTAATTCAATTTATTTTCTCTGCATGATAAACGGAAAAGCAATTACAAATATCAATAAACAGATATTACTAATTATGCCAAAATTGCCAAAGGCCTGACAAGTCCCCAATACCCCCGAAAAGCAATACGAGACACGAGGCACTGCAATAAATAATACATAACGTCATTTCCATATACAAATATCAATTTCCATAAAAAATCGATTTCCATATACAAAGAGCAAGATATTAAAAGATATTTTCTTAATTTACACTTAAAGGCATATATTTAAAAACGACAACACAATTTATAAATTTGCCCTAAAATACCAACAAGAAATAATTATTTTAATTTAAGAGGGTACACCCAAAAGTTACGTATCTTGATATTAGATTTTTAAAGAAAGTTTATGTTATAATAAAAGAATGTCAATTTTTCCATGTTTATTTATTATTATCTTCAATTTTGTGCTTCAGAATTCATAAGTGGATTAAAGATTCCAGAAGCAATTTACACAAAAAATAAAGACTATTTACTCGAGAACTTACGTCACTTAATTTAACATGCAAGCCAAAAAACCAATATTTTATTCATGACAAATTGAGGTAAAATATTAAAATATGGCGAAAAATGTAATTAAATTCCCTTACGTACCACCATCTAATAAACCATTCCAATTTTGAAGGTCCGGAATCCCATTAGCAGTCATTCCTGAAGGCTTGTCAAAAATGGGAACGAAGCTGCGGTTGTTCAAAAAATGCTGAAAATTTCTTAAGCACTCTCACTCTGCAAAGGAATGTCGTTTATGATAAGATATTTTTTCCCTTGTTGTTACGTACATAATGATCAACATCTCCTTTTACATAAACTTACAACGCCAAAAAGAGGGTCTTTAGAATCGAATGATATTAGAAACATCGTTGGAATTAATATCTTTTTTGCCGATAAATTCATTACAAGATAAATAAGTGTGGGAAGAAATTATCATCGAAGATAAAAGAATGATGGTGTAGTATGAAGATAGTGATGCAAGTTTTATACTGAACTAGTTAAATCGTTTTGGAACCGGAATCAACAGCTTAGCGTAACGCCCGAAAGAAGGATGGCCTTTTGCTCCCTGTTATCGAACCTAATACCACGGAATAGGAGAACAAGACTTTTTGCGTGCAGCGCTCTCGTACTAAAAATTAGAAAGGCGTAAAAATGATGCCAGGGGATGTTTCGACTTGTCCAGTTATGCGTTCATCGAATCGTAGGTATGCGTTCATCGAATCGTAGGTATGCGTTCATCGAAATAATTTCTGTTTTAATTTTCTACTATATTCAGAAAAATCGGTATTTTACGCAGCCACAATAATTATTGAATCCCAGTAGCGCTATAGGTGGACCTATGAAAACGGTAAACAATATCTTTTGTATCCACAACCTTCCATTGTTGAAAATGTCGGTTCCTGTCCAATGGCGATTGCATTTAAACAGCAGTGGTTGCTGTCAACTTTGAAGACGATGATCATGTTCGAAACTGCCTGTGGGCTGCGGTGATATCAATTGTCAGATACGTTGCCACGATGGACGACTAGTGTCTTCGTTATTTGAGCGTTTGGACATCGAAAATCTAAAAACCAGATGGTGGGCGTTGAGAAAAAAAGGTATTTTCATTTGTGACTGTAAGCTTTTTATATACCTGCATAACAGGGTTATTTAAATTAATAAAATAATTTTTAAATGGTGAAAAACAAAACATGTAATAATCGGGATTTAAATTTTTGACGTCCATTTTGATGCCCGACTCTAATGATGCTGATGAGTTCATCACTCACTCAGCGTATTTACCAAATATCGCAATAAAGCGAGTTTAAGTGCAATAAGCAGGATTCCGAAGCCAAGTTGCAACCGCAATAACTTCTAGGGAACCGCAATAATAGAAACAGTGACACGAAGGATATGTTTCTATTCTAGAGCTGTTTAGTACACAGTAATCCCGCTCAGAAACGACATGAAATGGGTGGTTAACGTTTTAAAACACACAAGACGTAAATTGGAATATGTGTAAGTTTAAGAAGTATTTGCCTGAACTGCAAGATAATGTCGCCAACGAGAATGTTTACTACATGTAAGGCTGCTAGAAAAGGGAGCTGGCGCATATCCGCCATTTTGATGCCATTGTAATACGTAGTCGTGTTTGTAAATTGTATTCATGGGCAACATTTTAAAAGTTGCGTTGAAGTTTACGATCGTCGGATAATCGCAGATTGTTGATTATTTCCATGCCAAAATAGCGATTACTGCGTCAATGCGGAAAACCTTTATCGCCAAGGAAAATGAAACCAGAATTATATAACAAAATGGTAGCTGTTGTGTCGGCCTAGAATTTCATTGGCTCTATCTGCGCAAGCTACGATATCATTACTTTCTTGTTTGCTCTGGACGTAGTAATTTACTTGCTTATAGTACAGAAAACCCGAGTTTGACTCCTGTTGGTGCGACCGAGTACGAATTCACATACCGCGGCCCAATTTCTTAGGCTACAGAGGTTCCGTAAAAGAGGGGAAAAAATGAAGAAAATAATTTACCTAGGAATTCATACATTTACTGGCTACAAATTGACAATCAGGTTTATATTATAGACCTAGCGAAATATGTACAGTGTTATTTCTCTTACGGGATAGCTCCGAATAAGGGACACCTCTATTTAAGGGACGATTCTTCTGGTCTCCTATCTCTTCGAATAGGGACACATGTACCTCCGAAGGAGAGACACCTGTAGTTAAGGGACAAGAATGTCCGGTTCCTCGGTTTTCCCTTGTTTGGAGGTAACCCTGTATTTATGACCAGGGATGGACAAATCTGGCGACTGTCGTCAGTGACTAAATTTTTGCAGTTGGTGAGTACGGTGCGCCGTAATTCGTCGAGCCCTGTTTATAATTGTTTCTATCTTACGTTACTTAGGTTAAACGGTTTTGTTACTGCAGTACGCATTAGTATTACTTCTCTTGTGGTGCCGCATTATAAGAGCTGCCCCTGCCAGAAAACACAAACGAATGAATACATTTAGGTGCTACTTCAAAACACGTTACCGACTTCTGTCTTTTCTTGAAACCGCTCTAGTTTTGAGGATTGCGTTTGAGAAGAGGAATATTCCATGCTCTGATTGGTTGCTTTCAACCTGATTTATGAAGGTGTAGCTTACAGCAATGACATAATCATCAGTAATAATCAGTGATTCAACATTTCAACTATTCAGGCATAACTCGAAGTCTATCCACACGGGGCAGCGAGGGGTTTACCCAGAAGCCTGGGGTGTGAGGTCTTACCCCCACTAACCCCGCTCTGATTCAGGTAAGAGTAATTTGTTTTCAGGTGTGTATTTTGTAAAAAGTAAATACTAACCACATTTGGCAATGCTGAAAAATTTTGGCGATGGTTACGTCTTAATCACTGTCACCTACATCTATTGTCCGTCAACGTCACCACTAGTAACGTGCTTACTATCGTGCCGTTAATGCGAATTCGACTCTTAACTGTATTGAAAACGAGGTACTAACTTCTCACTGAAGTCCAAGGGTTGGTACTTTGGCTCTTAGGAGTATCTGCTTCTTCCGAAAAATGTAGGTCTACTGTTTTACGGTGGCGTTGTGATAAGGCGTTCGTCCATCATGCCACCAACCCGGGTTCGACTCCCATTGCCATTGTAGAACACATGCCATTTTTCTGCCTACCGTAGTCCAGGGTTTGGTTACTTTATCGACAGAGGTTCGAATTCCACAGGAAACTGTAGGTTTTCCTTTGGTAACCTTTGTTGTCCTTGCGCCATAAAACACAAATTTTTGTTTCCATCCCACATGAAATTCCCAAAATATTCGCTGATTTTAAAATGTCATTTACATGTTTTAACATGAACTCCACGAATAGCGTCGTCCTGATTAGCGACCATTTCCATTTAACGACGCTATTTTGCGGTTTCAGCAAATGCTTCAAAGACATCATAGAGTTTTGCGGGATATTCCGCCGCGTCTGTTTATTAAACACATTTAACATTTCACTCCGTGCTATGCGGAGCATCCTCAGAAGTAGTTACCGGCTAAGTTTCCCTCTGCAAAATGCAGGACTTTCACTTGGTTGCTCGGCAAAAAATGAGTGATTAAAAAATATGAGCCGTATTTATAGTACTATTTCCCTGGCTGTCCTCTGATTAGCTGATTCATTGGTTGTTGGATGAAGGTCGACGCTCATAGGCCCAGAGGGTGGCGAGTTTAGATTGGCTGAAACCCAGGATGAGTACGACTCCTCTTTTCTCTAAAAACAAAAAGCTCTAGTATTTCAATTAGAGGCCCTGTGATGGTTATTGGTATCGTCTGGAGTGAAGATATATCGCTGGTTCGACTCCCGACAGTGACAGAAAGTAACGCTTACCAATTAATTGCTCATTGTAGTCCGGAGGTTGGTACCCTAGGCTTTAAGGGACTCATAATCCTCGGAAAACACTAGGTACCGGCGCAGAATGATCCTTGCTGTCCTTGCGCCATGAAACTCACAAACACGTTTTCCAATTAACCTCTTTTCCTATTTTAACGAACCCGTCCCTTGCAAGTCGTAAACGAAAGACACTGTATAATTTATCTCCTTAGAAATACAGTGAAATCTCTCTAAACGACCACCTCTATTCAAAAACCATCTTGCTTTTTCTGGAAACTGATTTCCTCAGCCCATGGGCCCAATGCTAAATTTACCTGAACTCAGAGACCACCTTTCTGAGCTGCCACTTTTTCACGGAACCGGCGGTGGTCGTCTTAGGGGGGGGCTTTACTGCATATACGAAGCGATGTATGCATGACACGTAATATCTTCCAATCTTTTTCTTAGAAGAATAATTTTCTCACCTTTCTTGCGTATTAATTAAAAAAATAAGATTTATTGCATAAGAGAAATGTTGCTGAAAATGCAGTAAAACTTCCTTAAGGCGACCACAGTCAGTTCCGTGAAGAAGCAGTCACTCAGAGTGGTGGTCTCTAAGTGGAGGTAAATTTAGGGTTGGGTTTATTGACTGAGAAAATCCGTTTGCAGAAAATTTGGTCTTTAAGAGAGGTGGTCGTAAAGAGGGTTTTTTTTTAAATGTAGGAAAAAAAATAATGAAGGATACAGTACAAAATTCTTTTCTAGTAATATTTCAATTTTAGTGCCTTTTCCCGCTGGAATTGAAATCCTTATTTTCCAAAACATAAACTCCTACGTCATGTGCTCGGACAGCGATATTTTTTTCCTAAAGCAACTTGAGAAGAAAACCACCAAATCTTAAATCTGCCCAACGAATCGATGTGAAAAAGTACTAGTCTTTCAAAGTTTATTCCGGACTTTCCATATGTTTTAAACAAAGCTCTGTTCCAAACTAAAAGATCTGTAAACGGAGGGACCCTGGTTCGAATCCAGGATGGGGAAAGCGTCTCTTTTTCTCCAAAATTACATAAGCTCTAGTTTGAGCTGTAATTAAAACGTGGGTGGCAAAAATTATAGTATAATAAATTCCCCCACGAAAACTCACAAAAATCTCGCCCCGGAGGCTTTCTTGTGTTGACCATATTTGGCAATTGTGTTATCCCTGCGGAGGGTAATAATACCTTAACATCTTTACATACGGAGAAAGAGAGCGTTATTTAAACATTTATTGCCGGTATGTTTTAAGACAGACAGATGAAAACACGTCATTTAGGTTGATTGCGTATTTTTCTGTTGGCTCAAATGACCCTTGTTGTCCATTAATTAAATCCATTAATCAATCAGTTCAGAGTACATTTTTGCGTCTTAGTCCAAGAGTTAGTTGATTAGTAAACAACTCAAAAGCGTCATCGAGCAAAAATTGTAATATTTGCACATTCGCCAGATTGACCTATCAAGTCGACGATAATTTGCTTGCTAAGCACAACATACCTTTTAGCCTATTTTAAATGCAGTTAAAGTCATAGATGCAAATTGGTATTAAATGACAATAATGATTTTATATACTTTCGAAGTTATATTGTTATTTTCCGAAATGGAAGTTCATTTCTCGATATGAATTGGGATTTGGCTAACCAGTTCATTGCTTGCACAGAGGCACTGGCGTACTCAGTGGTGCGGAAGAGTGTTGTAACCCACCCCCATCGCGATGAAATTTTGTATATATATCTGAATACAGGGTGTCCCAAAAGTTCATATACAAATTTTACCTGTTGATCCGTCAAGCCGCGACGAACGACTTTTACATAGGAAGTTGTGTCCGGAAAAGTGACCGGTGGCAGCTAGAGGGTGTTGTTCGTAGGCTAGTTGGAGTGCACGAAGGAAAGATTGCCACATTTTCTGAATGACGTTCTGGAATCTCTACACAAATACATCTGGTTCCATTATGGCAGGACACATTGATACTGAAATGTGCGGGACTACCTCGATATCACCTACATCGCTGGATTGACAGAGGCGGACCAGTCGTAGGCCCACCATGATCTCCTTATATCACACCTCTGGATTTCTTCCTGTGGGGAATACATGAAATCCCTGGTATAAGAGACACTCGCAGCATCAGACACCGACCTCGTTGCCAAGATTTCTGAAGTGGCCGCATATGTCGGTGACACACCTGGCCAATTTGAACGTATCCGAGATTCCACGTGTCGCCGTTGTGAAGCCTGCATTGCGTCGGATAGAAGGCATTTCCAACATCTCCTGTAATGACACAATAATTTTTTTCCAAATATACATCACTATGTTCTTTTGTGTTATTAAACTAATGTTTAACACGCTATCTACTATCCTTTCTCATATTGCTGTAGCATTGTACGGTCACGTTTCAGGACACCACTTCCTATACATTGCTCCACATAATTATAGGTCCACCCTAAATAGAAGTTATTTCTTGACTTTATAAAGTAGTTCAGTGTACTTATTTGCATATTCGAAACGGCTCATCAAAAGAACTCTGGAATGATGCAAATGAGCCTGTTTGTCGTCATGCACATGACGTCAAGTTGAACACTACGCATCCGGGCTCCTCGTATATATGAGCCCACTTTGATTCTCTCACTTTGGCGCAGTATAGCCCAGATGCTCTTGCGCCATAAAAATCCAAACAAACAAACATTCTCTCGCTATCATTCGATCACATTCGGTTGAACTTCATTTAATTGACAATTTTCAGTCATGCCACTTGGTAAGCAGTTGTCTGAGGGCGAGAAGGGCATGATTATGGCGTATCATAAGTGTGGAAAGGTTTCCGTGAAATTCGTTGGAAAAAATGGTTGAATAAATGTAGTTGGGAATTTTTTACGAAATATGGATGCCTACGGGAAAGTAAATTTTCCAGGACGTCCTCCAAAACTTTCTTCAAGGGACAAACTTAAAATTATAAGAGAGGCGTCAAATTCAATGGTTTCAACCAGTGACATACGTAGAAGATGCAACCTCAACATGTCCTCGGAAACATTCAAGCATGTTCTGAAGTCGAACCTGCACATCGTACGTGCAAAATTGAAGGCTGTACCTCTTCTAAAACCCATTCATAAAACTAGGAGATTGGAGTTCTCACGAAAATACATGGACACAGGTTGGAGTAAAGTGAGTTTTCTAGATGTCTTACAAAGAATTATTTAACTTCCTTTTCTCTCGTCCTTGACCTTCAATGTTAAACATCTTTTATTTTAGGTCGTGTTCAGTGATGGAAAAAAATGTTCACTAGATGGTCCAGAAGGCATTAATACATATTGGCACCATCTACGAAAAGAGCCGAAATACATTTCAAACAGGAATTGTGGAAGCCGCAGTTGTATGGTTTGGGGTGCTTTCCTGCGCCCATGGAAAGGTTTCTTTAGCTTTCCCATCATCAAGAATGGACAGCAATGAATATCAAAATGTCTTTAACAGAATTTTTTTGCCTTATTTGAAAAAGTTTTGCCGCATTCCTCTCACTTACCAGTATGACAATTCATCTATCCATGTCATCCGTAGCACAAAGTAGTGGTTACGTAACCATAACGTGGAAGTAATTGATTGACCGAGGAACTATGGAAAACGTTGTGTGTGTGTGGGGGGTTCGGCAAGTTTATGCAGATAATTTAAATTACGACACAACTGAGAAATTACATTTGGAGAGTCTTATCGCATGGAAGAATTTAAAGCCTAATACCCTCGAAAACCTTGCAACAAGCATGAAAAATAAAATTTTTGACCTTATTCAGAAAAATGTAGGTTTAATTAACTTAATTTTTCTCTTACCCATTTCCAGTCCGATTTTTATCCTGAAATGGACCTATATTTATGTATAAGACCGCATGTTTATTTCTCTTTTCAATTCACAACTTTACTTATAACATATTTTTTCCTTTGATTTGCAAGTTTTCTCTCGTTTTTGCAAAGATATACAATATCAGTTTTTATAAACAACGCACGCAAAACTCAATTATTAAGAAAAAGCAAGGTGGACCTATAATTATGTGGAGTAGTGTATAATAAATGTTCGTCATGTTCTGATGGACC
>QLNU02013834.1:0-56407 GCA_006491805.2 Dysdera silvatica
TTTATATTTTTATGGCGCAAGGACAGCAAAGGTACGCAAGGGGTCATGAACCCGGATTCACAGAACGCTGAGTGATTTACAACTGTGGCACCGCAGCACTGCCCCGGCGCATTATTTTATTTCTAAATGCAGCGTAATGGCGTCTTCCAATTATTCATGTTATCTACTTTATCTCCTGAAGTTATAATTAAACGAAAACAGTACATTTCTAATGAATTATCTTTGCTAATTCGTTTGTTTGTTTTTTGGTTTTACGGCTCAAAGACTACAGTGGTCATGCTGCGCCGGGACCTACTGTTTTCCGAGGAATCCGAACCTCTTAAGGCCTAGGGAACCAAACCCCGGACTACAGTGAGCAGTGCGATCTTTATGAGATCTCTGAGTAAGCGTTCTTTTTGCACTGCTGGGAGTCGAACCCGGATTAGCGGCGCACTAGGAGAACGCGTTACCACACTGCGCCACCGCAGGGCCTTGCTAACTCGTAATACGCTCTATCTCAATCCATTTGAACATTGATAATGTATAGTACAAAGATAGGTGAGTAATGTATGTGTAAATATTTCTCCGCTTTGCAACTAAATTATGCATGTGAAGCAGTTTCGTTGCTAATTCTCAGAAAAATATGTAGACACAAGGTTTCTTCATTATCAGTGAACATGATGTCAGAGTATGAATATGACAGCAAGACCAAAAGTGGCTACAACAGGACGTTATGTATGTTTTTATAAAGAAACGAAAGCGCATACACGTGGCCTATGTACGTATAAGCAAAGTGAATATGACAATCTAATCAATAACCACCAGCGGCGTAGGAATGGGGTTTCCGGGGACTCAAACGCCTCAATGAATATCATATCAAAGCACATTATTTTCTCATATGTCATCACATAATTTTCTTTAAAGCCACTTGTCACCTCCAGTAATTTCTGAAGTGTGCTACGCTGCTGATTATTGATCAAAAAGTACCAAATTTGTAATTTTGAATAAATCTGCATTTAAATTTTTTTTTTTTTACAAATGAAACAAATTATATTATCCTTTTAAAGGCGTAGTTCATATAGTTAAAAATGGACGTCATAAGTTTATTGCGCCATCAATTTTATGACACAGTGAACTGCGATTCTATTCGGAGATTTAGAGGGAGGAGAGAGAGAAGGGCTGAAAACAGTGGACTAAAATGGTATAAATCCCTTCCCCTTTGAAAACGACATATTTTTAATAAAATTGTAAATTTATAAAATGTATATTTGTGCAAAGTATAATAGAACCTGTCTAAAATGATCACCTTTGGGATTGGACTACAATGTTCACAATAGACAGGTGGTCACTATATATATCGGACTTTGGTGTAGGCATAAATAACTAAGTCCCTGCCATTTCTCTCTCATAGAATGTGGTCACTTTATTCAGATGGTTAATTTGCCCAGCTGGTCACTTTATTTAGGTTGTAAATTTACTTAGGTGGTCACTTTACCATGTCCCACTGTATTCTTGAAACTGACACTGTTTTATGGAATTTACGAACGTACTTATTCAAATTTTATGTAAAAAATTGTAAAAAGTTAAAATATAGACGGATGGATAAAAGTGCGGTTAAAACGGATTTAACCGGTTAGAACACATATTGAGGCGATAGGTAAAACCAAAGATAACGACATGTTGAACGCGTGTAAAACATACTTAACAATGAAATACTCCATATATTTCCAGTCAAGCACGCCATGCCCTTCATCAAGTAAAATCCCTGTGTGTGTGGAATAGTAACGTGTTCACCTAGAAGCGGTTGTCCCAAGTTCGATTCCTAATGGTGCCACACAAAATAAAAAACCGAACGCTTACCAACTAACTGCTTACCGCAGTCCGGTGGTGAATTCCCTTGACCGTAAGAGGTTGAGATTCCTTGAAAAATTGTAGGATTCAGTGAAGCATGACCCTTGCGGTCGTTGTGCCGTAGTACTAGAAAAGCATTTATCAGGAAAAAATAGTGTAAACAAAAAAGTGCGTTTCCCCAGTTCGACTCTGGGTCTGGGTGATGATTCTTTTTCTTTTGTATAGAAATAAAATACAGGGTACCAGGGAGGAAATTACATAAAAAGGTTAAACACTGGTAAAATAGCAATGAAAAAGATCACTCAAGCTTTCGGACGCATCAGCAGCAGTCCTTCATCAGGAGTAATGACGATGTTATGTTTCTGTCTCTTTTTATACTTGAAATTTCTGGAAAACCCTTCATCAGAGTAGTCCCGCAGAATGGAAAACCGCAGTGAGAACTAATGCCAGATCTCTAAAAGGAGGAGGAATTGTGCAAGGGTTTCATTGGGAAGGGTGGCCGCCGGAGGCGGCGCTGTAATCCCAGACAGGACGCTTGAACAGCGTAATCAGCCGCCGAGGCGGCTGAAGTGGGGATTGGATTGCCGACCAACACGGCACACAAAGATGCACGTGTAAGTCGTCATTTAACGCCCACCGAAACCAACTACCAGGCGAACCATGAAGGAGAACGGCCCAGGCTGGCGATCCGGAGACACACCCCAGAGCCGGCCGTGGAACCTACAGGAACCGAGCAAACCCGGAGATGAAGGAGGCAGCGCAAAGACGAGGGGATCCAGGAGGATCCTAGAGGTTGGACAGACCTGGTGGCGAGGCGAGGCCTAAACGGCGGGCGAGAAGGAGCTCCTCCCTGAGGTAGTGGTAGGCCGGACACCGCAAAAGAATGTGTTCCAGTGTTTCGTCAGCACCTTCCTGACACTGGAGACACACAGGCGACGGGAGTTGCCTAATGCGGTGGAGGTACTTGTTGGTGAATGCACAGCCAATTCTGAAACGATGCAGCCTGGTCTGTGTCCCCCTTGGGAGACAATCAGGAAGAAAGTACGGCGACTTTCGCACCTCGAAAAATGATCGAAAGTGCCCCAAAATGTCTCTCTTTTTAAGAGGTTCACCATGTCACTTCGATAGGTGTCCTTCAGACTCCTGATACGGCAGGAAAGGGAGGGGTTGTGCGGGGAGGGTCTGTTACTGCAGGAACCGTTTACGTCCTCTAGGGCTCGACGCGCCCAAGTGTCCGCAATTTCGTTACCACGATTACCGGTGTGGCCAGGAAACCAACAGTACGTCACAGACCTCCCCTCATCCGCACATCTAGCCGCCGCGACCACAATGTCCTGGACAATGGGGCAAACCAGCCAAGCAGCAGGATCGGCCTGGAGGCCAAGCAAAGCAGCCTGAGAGTCACAGAAAACGGTAGAATCGGAGCTACCGAGATGAAGGACGCGGTTGGTGGCTTCTCGAATCTCTAAAAGAGGTCATGGAAAAACCCAATGGGAACCAATGAGAAACCTGTACTGTGGGGTACCTAATGTTGGGAAATCCCATATATTTCAGAGTAAGAGTTGTTTGTAAGTTTCTGGAAGTGGTTGTGATGTATTAATGGCTTTCCCGTGTAGTTTGTAAGTTTCCCAAGATTCTAAGAAGAGTCTACTATTCTTGTTTGTGATGTGACGGTGTAGTATTTTTGTTGAGTCCCAGTCGGGTTCGTGTCCGTGTTGTAAAGCGTGTTCTGCCACACAAGTGGCTATGTCTCCTTACCCAAGTGCTTGTTTGTTTTCTTTCTTTTCCTTTTCAATCTTTTTCTTTTATTAACAAAGCTCAAGCATGAGCTAATAACGTTGGAAAAAAATGTAGACGTGGGGGCGGGAGTAAATAATTAGTCATATTAATTCCCACGAAAAATTTCAAAAATCTTGCCCTTGTGACTTTATGTGTTGACTGTTGACAAGTTTGGTAATTGTGTTAGCCATGCGAAGGGTACAAATATCCTATATATAACAATATAGCAAAAATAAAATTCTTTATTTAGAGTGTCTTTACTCGATGTAGGTCCGCACGAGGCTAGCTCAAAATGCATCGAATTTTTGATTATCTAGTATGTTTTATGCGCATTAAACACCTTGTTACCTTCGTTTAATTTACTGAATTTAGTGCACAGTGTTTTCAAAATATGTTATTTACTAGGACGCAGGTCGGGATGTAAGTCGATTGCGGCCTTTCCTCTACCGGAATAACTAACCAAATAATGGGATAGCAAATGTTGATACTTCGGCCATGCGAAGTCGCTATCGATGACATTATATTGATACCCTCGACGATGTTAAGTCAATAAGATAAATTGATAAGGTCAAGTTAGAAAAAATCTATTACTTTGCACAATTAAATGTTATTAAACATGTCTCTCGGATTCGATATTATCTTACTTTACAAGGTAACTCCTAGCTGGAAAAATACGATTCTAAATATGAAATTTCAGTGTGAAAATGTCATGTACAGTCTAATAAGATTTTATTTTATAGTCGCCGCATATGTTATCGCTATCATTATATTATCATTTGTGACGGATTGCATTGAGCTGAACTAAAAGAAATCGACACAATTGACATGTGTGCCTTGAGTTTCTGGGCAAACCGCCAATTTCTATCCTCTTCAAATAGACGTTCCTTTCTTTTTCTTTTTTTTGCTTTATACTGTGCAATACGGAAACTAGCAATAGTTCAATGGACCTCTAATTAAACCTGAAAAATAAGTAGGCAATCTATTATATAGATATTATTCAGATGAAGAGTGATGGAGGAGGGAGAGAGAGAAATTGACAGACTGACTTACTTTGATTGATTGATTGATCAATTGCGACAATTGCGATGGCCGCAATTAGGTCACGCGCCATCCTCTATAGATTCGTGACCGCAGAAATAACGATTGAGAAATGATGTTTGAATATCACTAACGTTATCGAAACGTTATTAAGAAGATTGAAAGAACAAAACAAACAATGTTTTGAGGCATTACGTTAAATGAATCATTAAATTTAGATTTACATATTCTAGCAATTATTAAAAAAATAAAAAGAGGAGTTGGCATTTTGACTAGTCTTAGCTCACTGTTACCAATAAATATAAAAATAAATCTATATTACTCCTATTTAGTGATTCCATAATTAATGGGAATCACTAAATATTACTCATATTTAGTGATTCACATTAATTATGAAAATAGTGTCCGGGGAAATACAAAACACAGAGAAGATACAAAAAATTCTAAACAGAGTTGTTAAATCAATAAAATATCAATCTAATAAAACCATCTTGGAACTAAAAATAAAGAATTTAATATCCTAAACATTTTGGCGGAGGCCCTAGATTTAGAATTTTGACTATAACGTTTGAAAGATTGAATCTGTAGTCACATGGAATAAGTGGTTAAGTCCGAAAATGGCAAAATGTGTTTAGTGTACCGTGACCATCTCCCGAGCCTTCTGTACACTGTAAAGGACTCGGTAACTCAGAGCTCTAATACTTTCCGAGTTACAAGGATGTGGGTGCTTGGGTATCTCGTAAAACAGTGCGTGTTCTCGGTTAAATCAACTTCACTATACTTCAGGGTGACATCAATAACGGGAATAACGTGACAAGTCGAATTACCATAGTTTTCTCAAAATGTCTGTGTGGGGGGAAACTGCATCTAATATCTAACTATCCACCTAATTCTCATTTAAGTAAACACAAGATCCTAATAACAGGACAGGATTTAGTGTACGAAGCGCCCTGGGCACAACGTTTTCAGCGCCCGTCCGTGGCGTAACTGGGGAGAGGCCAACATAGAAAATTTCTTCTAAACAATGGTATAGATTTAGCCTCCTAAGAAAAAGTGCTTCTTCTAGAAAATGGCCCATAAATTTCGAAGAAAATTATGCCCATGTCCTCCTCCCACGGTACCAGCGAAAACAAATCACATTCAATCATTCCGCCACCTTAATTGCGACGAAAAATCGAGGAGGATAGGGAAGGTACGATATTTATGGTTACCAAATGTGCATTTTAATAAGATATAACAATGATATTTTTACAAACAAATTTAGTTTATTTGACGAAGAATTTTTTTTTATTTTTTCGATATTTAATGGGGGAAAAGCGGTTAGACTGGGTTTTTTTTCACAATTTCAAATGAAGAGAAAAGCTGAGAAAGGGCGCTTGTGAAAGGGCGCTAAGTGCGATCGACGCAATTTTACGGCAGATAAATTGTAATTAAAAGAATGGCGAAGTTCGCCGCTTTTTGCGTCAATAAAAATTTGACGCCCCATACATTTGGTATGTTTATATGAATAAATAAATTTTATTTAATAAGGATTGTTTGGATTTTCTGGATATTGGGGGAAGGGGAAAAAAGGGCGGAGGTAGAACAGAATTTTAGGGAGGGCGCAAAGCTTGAAAATTCACTTGTAAGTTTAGTTTTATTTTTTATTTGAAAATAATCATTTTTTAATATAAATTTATTATTCTCAGGGGGGCGCACACCCCTTCCTGGATCCGTTTTTGGGGCAGGGTTATTTTGGCAATTTTTCAGAATTTTAGATTTAGAGAAAAGTTGGATAGCTCCTTCTCGTGGAGTGCTAATCGACAGAATTCTAAGGTAAATAAATTGCAATTTACAAGAAAAAGAACATACTGCTTTTTGCACACCATGAAATTTGGCGCCTTGGGCAAGTGCCCATTTATAAATCCGGCACATCTAATAGATAATATTAAACAGAAAAAACGCAGCAAATTTTAGTATTATAAAAAGTATGGTGAATAATTAGGTAAGTGTGATTAAATGCCATACCATAATTAGGTAAGTAAGGTGAATTACTTGATAACCTCTGGTGAATAACCAAGAAAATATAGGAAAATCGTAAAAAAGTTTCAGTAAATTAATTATTCTTCAAACCATTAAATTTAGAAAGTTATTAAAGTTACATTGATGTCAACCTAATTTATGTGTTTCAAAAACTGAATTTACAGGAAAATTCAAAGGTAAAAATGTGCTGCCTTAAAAAATTGCGATTTTATATTTAACCACTTTTCCCTGTGACCACAGAAATATACCGATGTAATTTACATAGTGAAGACTCAACACACAAAAGACACAAAATCATATAAATGTTTAATACGAATGAAGATACGAAACAATATGGGTCAAAATAACATTAACTTCTATGGAATTAAATTTTAGAATGATTTACTAGCAGACATAAAAAATAGTGAACAATAAATTACGTTTGAAAGAAAACTGAGAACTTATTTGATTGAACAGCAAGAAAATTGTTAGTCACGGTGAGAGGCAGGGAATTACTACGAGGGTTTTACTCTGCCACCCATTGCGATCCCTATTGTATACGCTTTTCGCATAAAAAATAAAATGCTGTTGTTTAAAAAAAAATAGCATTGTATTTAAATAAATCGAACACTACGCAGATCAAATTAAACAACAATATAATAAAAATTTTTTTTAAAGTCAATTCCTTCAATGCGCTGCTCAAATAAAAGGGAAGAAAGGGAAAAATTGCGAAAAGCAATTTTGGCGACATTTGGCGGCAAGCATTAATCGCCAAATACACCAAAGGAAAGCAAAAAAAAAATCATTTAAATTTAATTAATGAATTAATATTTGAAAAAACTGTATTAACATCAAGTGTCATCCACTACAAGTTTAAAAAAATTTATTTGAACTTGATTGGATGGATAGAAAGTATTTTATTAACGATTGAAAATTTGAACAAGATATATAAATATATATATATATATATATATATATATATAGGGAGAGTGTGAGCTAATAGAAGAATTGAATAACAATATAAATGTCATTGTTCCATCATCAAATTTTTTATCAGTAATTCAAAACTTATGTGTATTTCAAGCAGTTTAAGAAAAGATACAGTAATTCTGCATTAGAGAAGAAGAAGATACTTTATTATTCAATGAAGGGGCTTAAGCCCTTCTCTTTTGTATATCATGAAAGCTTTTAATAGAATAAGCATATTGACAAAACGTTAAGATTCAAAAAGTTATCCGCCTGCATTATTTGACCTCCCAAATATTTTCGAATTTACTTTGGAGACGCTTGTCTTTTCAACATGATGAGTATTAAAAGTTAAATGGTCATATAAGGTAAATGGTCATCATTAAAAGATAAATGGTCATCACAATATTTGTATTATAATGACCATTGTAATGACCATATTGTAATGATCATATACAATATTTGTTCGTTGAATTCTTGATGGCTGTGATTCTCCGTACAACGCATTAATAGCTGTTATTCCTGACTTGTGGACGAGAAATATTTAAATTGCATTATTTTGCCCATAAAGCAATGAAAAATGCATATTTGTTCTTAACATATTTAAATGCTTGTTTAATTATTAAATATCTTCCCTAGTATATATGATAAAGATTGAGATATTTATATGAATATAGTATTGGCCATTGTACGGCGGGAAGGCTCTGCGGAATTGCTTGGTTGTATATATATATATTAGGCAGTTAAAGACTTCAGGCAGCGCGGGATATCATTAATGAAGTATTCGTATAGAAATAATTACTTCTCATTTTATTTAATATGTTTATTTAAAGCTTTTTGCTTCAATATTAGCGTACTGATAACTTAATACTAATCTTGGTTACAATGGCAACGTAATAGTGAGAGGAATATTAATTTAGAGGTTGGCCATTTTGACGTCTGGCCTCCCTGAAAGCTCCGACGCTTCTTCATCTTTTTTCCCGCTTCACATCCTACAGCTACATACAGATTTGGCGCGAACTGTCGACCAATTAGGGATTCTAGTGATTAACGTATATTTTTTTTCCGCGCGTGTGTGCCCTTGACTTGAGGAAGAAGGGCAATCCGTAATGGCGATATTTGAAATGCTAAAAATTGGTAGACGCTGCCGCACAATTATAGACCACCCGACAGAAGCATCATGTAGAGATGAAAACGATGACATTCACATTCATAAGGGAGCACTGACCCGGGGGCAGGTTGGCTGGCGGCCCTGTCCGCCCCTGGGGGAGGGGGAACATTGGTTTGAGATAAGAACGTCAGTGTCGAAAATGCCATCCATCTAAATTCCCCTCGAAAACAATTTCGAAAAACGATTTCAAGAAAACATGACGCCGTAATTTTTTGTATTAAACATTTAGTATATTCTGTGGAAACAATTTTTGCTAGCGTACTTTTAGCTACCAATATGATCGCCCGCCGTACCTGAGAAGGTCCAATAGCTTGTGCTGATTCTCTAGCTTCGTTATGTTGATTTAGCCCAACCTTGCTAGCGAAAGCAGTCCAATGTGTTTAAATATGGCACTTAGAACCGATTGTCCTTGATAAGGGCAATAGTAGTCATACTTGGTACGCAGCAATATATGCAATTAAGAGTATCCCAGTAATTCAGTGCGACAATCAGCACGGAATGTCGCACTGAATTACTGGGATAGTGCGACAATCAGCACTGAATGTCTCACTGAATTACTGGGATAGTGCGACAATCAGCACTGAATGTCTCACTGAATTACTGGGATAGTGCGACAATCAGCACTGAATGTCTCACTGAATTACTGGGATAGTGCGACAATCAGCACTAATTTTAAGCCATTTGACAACGTAGCTGAATTCACTCTTTTATTTCAGATGTGAGCTATCCACGTGATGTGGCGTGCTCAGGGTTTTGTGGTCCCTCTTAAATTTCAATCTACCGTCCGCTTAATGATACAACATGGCCTGTAGAAATATAGCATGGCCACTTGGGGGACCATATACCTTATGTTAAGAATCAACGTAGGTAGAAAAGTATATGTTGTATATATGTATAATGTTGAGTATATTATTATGGTATGGTTAATTAAATTCACTTGACTAATATAAATGTTGTTGATAACATTAAAATAGATACAAATATGAAATTTATAATTTTTGTACAAGAACGTAATTTATGGTCTGGAAAAAAAATTAAATGTACCTTTATTTTTGTTATTAAAAGAATATCTAAAAGAGTTAGCACCTTTTTCCTTCAAACTTTGAATTATAAATTAAACGACAATTTTTCGGGATTTTTTTTTAATCTTTAGTTAAATTGAAAGCTGTTAAAATATCAAATTCAAAAAGATTAATAAACGATGGAAAGAAAGAGATTAGCTATGTGTTTATTTAAAACATAATATTATATTTTTGTAATATTACCCAAGGATTCTGAAAATTCGAAGTATTAGATAGTGTAATAGTAGATCGACTCACTGTGCTAAACACTCGATGATTAATATAATACACAATAAGCACAGTTTTTGAAACCAAAATTTATTCAGCTTTAAACGTTTTTCGAAAACCTTGAGCTTTCATCGAAGAAGCAAGAAACCCTAAGCGTACATCGCTCGTAAGGGCGAGTGTACGATTGTTTATTTTACAAAGGGTAATGTTATGGGTGATGTTGGTGGATTGGCGCCCTCTATCGGTCGAACCAGATGAATATGGACAGTAGGGGGAAAGTTGGCTGTGTGAAGGATTGTGTTAAATGATAAAAAAAAAAATTATAGTATATGACAAAAGATTATTGGTGAAATTTTAAGAGGAGAAAACGTGACCACGCCGGATGGATATTGGCCGTAATAGATAAATCGTTCACCAGGTGCTCGATGTTTTGATGGATTAAAAAAGTTTAAAAAAAAAATTAAGATCAGCTGGAGATGGAGGTTTGTAGATTAACTTCACTTCATCGAAGTTAAATTTGTGGTCCAAAGTCCAGCAATGAACGGCTATAGATGATTTAGTCAATTCTTGTTTTTGTACGTATGCCCGGTGTTCTTTAATCCTGAAACGGAGTGCACGACGAGTTTGGCCGATGCACGATTTTGAGCACGAGCATGGGATTTCATAAATACCCCCCATGAGTTGTGATCCGAAACCGAGTCTTTTAGTTTTGAAATACAACGTTTATTGATGGGCGTGAAAGTAACTTTAAAATTAAACTTGCTAAGAATAGTAGCAATTTTAGTGCTGATATTGGGAACGAAGGTAAGTACATGGTCTATAAAATAGGAATGCTGTTGGGAGAAAGATGTGTGTCCGGTTTTTTGGAGGAGAATTTTTTACGGCCCGATCAACAATAGACGGTTTGCAGTTTCGGAATATGGCAATGTTTTTGATGAACTCGAGTTCCTTATTCCGGTCTTCTTCAGTAGAGCAAATTTTGATACACTGAATACAATCCAGTAAAAACTGCTCATTTTCTGAGACATTGGGTGTGCTGATGAACAGTGTGGTGGTAACGAAATGGAAGAAGGTTTATGGTAAACACTTAAACGATATTCAGAGCCTGTTTTCATGACCAGAACGTCCAGAAAGGCAAGTTTGTTGTCAACTTTGCATTCAACTGAGAATTGAATATGATTATTAAACGAGTTGAGATTATGGGTGAGAACCTTGAGATCAGTATTATTACCATCTAGAATTGCAAAGATGTCGTCTACATACCGGACCCATAATTTGAAATGAAGATGTTCGTGAATTTTTTCTTCGACATAATGCAAATAGATATCTGATAAAATAGGAGATACTGAGTTTCCCATAGCGAGGCCTTCTGTTTGTTGGAAGAACTTATTTTGGAAACTGAAGCAAGTTTGTGAAATATAAATTTCGGTCAGGTTGGTAAGTTCACAAACTTCAAAATCAGTGTAGTGGAATTCCTTCATGCGCTGTTCTAGAGACTGAAGGGATCCTTGGATCAGAACATTCGTGAAATGGCTTTTTACGTTAAATGAGACTATTGTGTTTGGAGTGAAGGGAATGTCACGAAGCCTGTTAGCGAATTGCAGAGAATTTTTGATTGTAAAGGAGTTATTGTATAGTAATGGAGAAAATCTTTGCGCTAAATGCTTTGAAAGAGCGTGACATGCGGTGCCAATATTTGAGACTATAGGACGAAACGGCATGCCCGCCTTATGGACTTTGTGTAGTGCATATAGGCGAGCAATGTTAGCAATAGACGGAATAACTTGCTTTTTGTTTTTTTATCTAAAAATTGGCATAAGTGGATGGCACGTTTTATTTTATTTAGATGAATATTGGACGGATCTTTTTTGATATGGCGATAGCGGTCATCTTGAAGCAATCTTTCCACTCCATCCAAATATTGTTGCTTGTCAAGAACGACAATTTGGCCTCCTTTGTCCGCTTTTGTAATGATAGTCTTTTCATCCGACTGGAGGTCTTTCAATACGTTGTGATCATGGCGCGACAAGTTCGGTTTAATGATGTTATTGGATGCAATGGTCTCAGCAATAAGATGACGGAGCGCATCTTTTTGACCCGGGTTTAATTTACTAAAAGGAAGAGCCTTTTCAATTGGTGCGATTAATTTAGTAGGATGTACTGGCCGGGCAACGGCAAAATTAGAATTAAGTGAAAGAAGTCTAGTCAGATGGTTAGAGAGAGGTCTGTTAGAAACGTTAACGACTGTGTCAGGAAATGATACAGAAGCGTTGCGTTTCGCGGAGTACGCTTAGGGCTTCTTGTTTCTTCGATGAAAGCGCAAGGCTTTCGGAGAAACGTTTAAAGCCGAAAAATGTTCTTTTCAAAACTGTGCCCATTGTGTGCGTTATATTATTCATCGAGTACAGATGAAGCGTTTTGTTTAATTTTTATGGCGCAAGGATAGCTAAATGAATGCCACGCTGACCTGGAGATTTATTTAAATGTAAAAAAACAATATAGCACATGTGAAAATAGGCGGCTTCATATTTTCTATATATTCTAACTATTAAACCTGATGTGTGCTAAAAATGGTTATTTTTTACATAAAACAAAAATTACCTTTGTGAGGTCAGTGTTTTATTTTATTGTACAGTTTATTGTACAAGTGTTTGTTTTGTTTTTGTCTTTTTTAACAAAATTTCTGAAAATAATGCTTTTTCTCGAGGGAAATGAGGGTTTAACGGCTAAAAATATTCTAAAGGCAGTAATAGATTCTGTAGATACAATTTCCAGGGTTTAAACTACAGTCGCTTTTTTCACAAAATGCGACGAATTAATCTAAAATGCGAGAAAGAAAATTGTGTCCGTCGCAAAAAACAACAGTTGTTTAATATCCAGGCAACAAACTTTGCCTTTTTTTTTAATCACTTTGATTTATGTAAGATAATTTGACGTAGCATTACGCAGATTAGATAATAAAGATTAGATTAGATAGCAGATTAGATAGATTTATAAATAAAGGCAACGTTATACCTTACTTACGCTTATAACAATGTCTAAATACTTATAAAACTTTGATTATGTTTCACTGTTATTTTTTCTTAAACTTAAAGTATGTTTCCTACAGTAATTCAAAGCATCGTTGTTGTAAATAATTTTATTGATACGATTTTTTTAGCGACGAAAACGATCTTCTTTGGAGTTTTTGCGATAGAATTTTTTAAGCCAGCTTAACTCTTATGCAAACTACACTATGCGCGTAGAAATGCCCTCAATATAAAAGATATGGGAGTAGGGCGTTGGTCCACGGCGTCGGCCATTACAGTTTAGTGTGGAGGCTTTCAATATAGGGGGTGTTAACATAATGGGGCATTTTCATACAAGCAGTGATTGGAAAGTAAAATAAATTTTTAATACACATTTTTGGCCCCTCCAATCTATAACCTTTATGAAAGAATACATTCGATAATTTCAAATTTCATATAATATGATAATAGTTATTAAATAAACAATTACTTGTGACAATTGTATTAAATTATTGTTTAAATCTGATTCGATTTTTACTATTTCTTTTTACTTTTCTCATGGGATGATATTAGTATTATAATTATTAGAAAACATCAATTAAATACGCTATAAAAGAAAACATGAATTGGGAAAAAATTGTCAAAGATTTTCATTAAAGAAAATGAAGAAGATGAATAATAATAAAGAAAATGAGGAAGATGAATAATAGAAAGAAAATGAGGAAGATGAATAATAGAAAGAAAATGAGGTAGTTCTGATGCTCACGATCTTCCTTTAATCACATTGCTTTTTCAAACTTTTCAGAACTAAGTTTATCATTCCGTTTTTATAACCATCGAATATCCTTACATTTTGTTTTAAATATTTATAAGCTAAATTTTCTGCTAATTTATTTGTTGTATTTATTTACTATTTATGTATGTGAATTTTTATCACGCACTTTGAATCTTCGTTTTTCAGTTATTGTGTTTGGGGCTTCTAATCCTGAAGTGAGGACCGAAGGTATTATAAACTGAATAAAGAAAAAGTTCCCTAAGAATTTTTTGAAACAGTGTGATTAAGGAAATGTTCTAATACGGACTGGAAAAGGTAGATTTCATATTATGTTCGTATTTGAGAATATTTAATCTTGTTCACTCATGCGAAAGTACTTTGTAAAAAGTTTAGTAGCTTGCTTCAGAAAAAACAAAACTGCTCCTAATTATTCTTTCTGAATAAATAATCAGTATTTAGAAAATTAAACTCTGAAGTAAAATCTATGAAATGCTTGCGCAAAAACTTTAAAATCGTACATTTCTCCCACTTAAATTTTTTTAAAGGAAATTGAAGGTACATTTTCCTCTTGAAAAGGCCTTGAAAGAATTGGAATTTTATCCAAAAAGTAATGAAATCGTTGTTTCCACGTGAATTAACATAGTTATTAAAAATTAATTAGGAGATAATTTTATTGCCGTATAATTCTTTTTTTTTCTACTTCTTTAAATATATTTATAAGCTTCTTTATATTTCAATTTTGTTATGTTTTTACTGTCGTTTTATTTTAGAGTAGTTCTAATGTTATATCCACATTCTAAGCCTATTTCTATTTCATTTAAGATGCAAATTAGAAAATAATGCATAAAATTTTTAAACTCGCAAATGATTAACATAATGTTTGCAATATTCTGAAAAGTAGTTGCGTTTTAGAACGCGATAATATTTCCATTTCCAGAATTAAATTTTATTTATACCAGACTAGGAAAAAAAGCAAAGGCATTAGTAGATGAAAGTTCCATACCAACTGAATGTTTTTTAATAGTAAAGTTTCTTCTTTTTTTTATATGATAAAAGTGTAAAACTTTTATATTTGTTTGCAAGATTAAGGTTTAGAAAAATTGGCTCAATTCCCTATTCGTGATAACTGTTCATGTCTACGAGGTAATGCAAATTATATTAAAATTTATAAAAATTTAAAATGTGCCGCGAAGTCTACGCCAGAGAAGCCCTAAGCAGACGCCTAACTCTCCCTATTCCGAACCGCCTTCGTTTACATTGTAAAGTATTACAATTTTACACATTATCTATTCATATCACTAGGTTCTTTTTTCTGCTTCATCCATGGACATATTAAATTTTGAAGATATATCTTGTATTTTTTGCAGGTGATACGTATTTTTGCGACAGTATTTCCATCTGACAACTTCAAATGAACGTTAATGTTAAAGTACAGGCTGATTATGATTAAAATGGACCTATGTAGAATACATTGAAGCTCTACCGAATAAGCACATGGTTAACAAACTATGTTTACACATTGGTCAGAGGATGTGAAAAAGAATTCTGTAAAAAATATTGTAGTTAAAGGGTGCCTTAGGGGAAAAGTATAATGAATGGAAAATATAAACTTAAGATGACATTTTAAACTTCATTTTTTGAATTTATAGATATTATGAGTAAAATATGTGAAAACAGCATAGGCGTGCTCAGAAAGTTCATAAGGGGGGTTACAGACTCAAAGGGGGTTACATAGGGGTTGTAGCTCTGTAACCCCTATGTTAAATATACAAAATTTCATTGCAATGAGGGGTTACAACCCTCATTAACACATGGCGCTATAAGCAAAGAAAAGCAATCTGACTTGCATAACGACACTAATTTTTCGGATTTGCTAACGTCTAATTTTCTCATTGACTAAAATGTTCCCTCCATCCTCACTTCCATCTGACCAGGATAGATATTAATGTGTTCTGGCTTTGGAACATCTTGTAGAGCGACGAGAAACATCTTAATTTTAATGATAAATTGAACACCCAGAATTGTCGCGTTTGGATCGCGAACGTGTTTTCGGATCACGCACTTGTTCTCTAGAAATGTACCCATCGCTTACCAAAGGGAGCCGTCTAATGCGGATTTACATCCATATTTATTCATTCACTATTTTTTGAAAAGATACTTCTAATGATCCTCAGGGAGTATGAGACTTTTGACCTTTGTTATGTCCCAACTTCAATGGAGTCAATGGCTTGGACCTGAAACATGTATACACAACTACGCTCCCCCACATATTGGAAGCAACATGCAGCATTTTGTGACCAGCATTTCACCGATAAACTGAAGGTTTGCTGCTAGGCTCCTATTGTCTTGTTATGACGTTCTCAGAATCTAAATCTATGTAATTACTAGTTGTGGGATTTCATATCCATTCAAACCCAAAGTAGAATGTGCTAAAAATGTACCACATACGTCACAGAATAAATAGCTATACTGCAGTACAATCCCGCGGTAATTTTTTTTTTTTTGCAATATTTTGCAACCGCTATATGAGGCAATAGTGATATGCCATGACCCACCTTGCTTTGCAAAAACTAAATTAAATTTAGGCAAACAATATAGTGAATTAATTTTACAAAAGGCTTATTTTGGGAGGTGATGCAATTTTTTGTCCGCTACTCTATATATTTAAAATACCTATCCTTACATGATTATTTCCTATAACCTATATTAGTTACGTCAATTAAGAGTGGAAAAAATAAATAGATTTTTGTTAATTTTGTAATCGCAAAATTTTACCTTGGAAAGGTAAATAGAGCCAAATCTTGTTTTGTTATATAACATGAATTTTCTAACCTTTAAAACGTAAACATAATAACTCCCCTACCTATAACCCCCCTACCTATTAGTTACCGATATTTTGTACAAGTGATTCCGGTTTCCCATACTGCCTTATCGAAGAAATATAACTTTTTATGGAAACTAAATTTAAAAATGCAGAAACAAAAATATAGCTTCATTATATTTTATTACATCCACTCGCTAAAATTAGAATCTCACGCTTAAATCAACGGTATGGATATGTGAGAATGTAAATAAACTAAAATATTTGTATAATTTTAATTGAAAATTAATAAGTTTCAATTATGTACTGTACATTTGATTTAATCTAAGGATCCAATGGGCTTTTTCTAATCTTCATCATTCAAATATATTAAGCAAGCTGTTGTCCTGTTTTAAAGTACAAATTACATGTAACAATTATCCTTTCTATATGTATAATGTATTGATACGTGTAATATATTGTCAATACTTCTTTTGTTGGCAATAATCTTCATTTTTTAGTTTTAAATCAGCGAACATTTGTATACTTTTCTTCTGCCTGGCTTTTAAGCAGAAATATAAATTTCCGAATAGATTTATAACCCAAACTTTAATTTCTTCTACTGGTTCAAACTAAATATTACAGAACACTTGCTTTGCGTGAATATCCATGTGATCATACGATCCTAGTAAACATTAAATATACAAATAGTTTAATAGCGACACACTGCACTAATCAATAGGAATAAAAGCAACACAATTTTAGTGGTGCAGTTAGATAACATTATCAATACTATAATACTGCTGATAGCTATTTCGATAGCGTTAAACAGCTATCGTCGTCAGAGCGAATGGCGGCTTCTATTTATGTCCGTGCTGTTGGCCGGTGTTGCCATCACGTCGGTTGGAAACTTGATTGGGCGGAGGAGTAAAGCGTATTTGTGGAGACGCCTTTAGCCGTGAGACACAAAAGATTTTTCCAAGTGGGTGAGATAGAGTTACTAAGGAGTTCATCATTAACTGAAACGTTGATGTTTGATAGAATGTGAAATACCTCAAAGAAACTGAGATCAAGTCATTCTTCAGCTCCTACGAACATTGTCTGAATTCCTTATGTTCCGAAAATTTCTACTAGGATCGCTGCTGTCCTGCACAAATTCAACTTTCGCGTTACCTTCACTCCGATCAACAAAATAGGCTTTTCTCATCTTAAGGATAACATCCCGGATTCTGACAGCTGCGGCATATATTCCATTCCGTGCCAGTGTGGCCAAATTTATATCGGTCAAACACGGAGAGCACTGCGCCTCAGACTAAATGAACACGAAGCTTATGTCAGAAAGCAAGAATTCCATAAATCGGCTCTGGCAAAACATTCATGGGAATTCGGACATCAGTTTCTATTCTCCAATGCACGTATTAATAAAAAAGTCAACTCAACACTTGATCTCAGTTTCTTTGAGGCATTTCACATTCTAGCAAACATCAATGTTGCAGTTAATGATCAACTCCTTAGTAACTCTATATCATCCACTTGGAAAAACCTTTTGGGTCTCACGGCTGAAGACGTCTCCACAAATACGCTTTACTCCTCCGCCCAATCAAGTTTCCAACCGACGTGATGGCAACACCGATCAACAGCACGGACATAAACAGAAGCCGCCATTTCGCTCTGACGACGGTAGCTGGTTAACGCTATCGAAATAGCTATCAGCAGTATTATCGTATTGATAATGTTATCTAACTGCACCACTAAAATTGTGTTGCTTTTATTTCTACATAACTAGTATTAAATTATTAGTAATAAATTATTAATAAAGCAATTTTCAAACTGAACAGATTAATTTTATTTTATTTTAAACGTATTTATGCATCATAATAAGTGTTGATTCGCTCTGTAATTTAATAAAAACAAAATTAAAAGTACTCTAAAAATATTTATATCAAAGTGAGAAATAGTTAGCAAATCATATTTCTATTCTTCAGAAATTTAAAAAAAATAATAGGAATAGATTTTTTTTATCTTCCCTCTACCACGATAACCCGATTCCAGCATCACTTAGGTATCAATATGAGTTATATTACACAGTACAAAGATATACACTATACTTTAAATGTGCTTCAAATTTCTTTTATGTAATGTAGGTTTGTTAAAAAACATTTTGTACATATTTTAAAATTACTGTCTAAACAAATACGGTGGAATCAACCTAATGAAGTATAATTGTGAATTGGTTTGAATAGAATAAGTAGTGTAAATATTTATATATAATTAATAACTTTAAGAACAAGGCCTATAAATTTAACTAATGTATAGAATTACAGAGACATTTAGCATAGCATAAATTTTTAGTTATTTTGAAGTTTTATTAGGCTCTGGCCTCAAGAGTCCAAGCCTTCTAACTCTACTCCTATGGTGTTCTCACTCCCTTAAATTGTAAAATGTATCATAACTTGTGGTGTGGCATGTGACCGAGCATTTGCTAATGCAATACAAAAATTTAATGCACAGTGCATGTGGTCACAGTCATTGCTTTTCAAATCTCCAAAGCGTAATATTGGTGAGTTTTGAACTTTTTCTTTTTTCTTTTTTCAAAACAATTACACCCAGATAACATTTATCGTGCAAAACGCACTTTAAAGCGATGATCTTTCATTCTTTTTATCGATTTTTCATATTTATGCGAACTTTTGGTTAAACTATGCATTAAGAATTCTGATAATCATTTAAGCATAATATGCCTTTCCAGAAATATTAAACAAGTTCATCGCAAAACATAAATTAAATAGTCTCATTCATTGCGCAGGTGATGTAGTTAGTAGGGTAGGCGGCGTCTTTTATCTGTATGAAAAGGACATTGATTATAAAAATTTGACTATAAGCTTCACAAAAAAACAAAGTAACTAAAAGATTTATTTTCCCCGATGTTCCATACTACACGTATTTTCTTTCATAAAATGCTTTCAACTTTTATACTTTTCAGTTTTGCTATGTTTTTCGAATGATTTCTTCATAGTGCATATAACTTGCACCATTCCTGTAGAAAAATATATAATGTGATATATCATAACTATAAATCATACTATATATAGTGAAATATCATAATTATATATCATATTATATATTGTGATATATCATAATTATATATCATATTATATATTGTGATATATTATAATTACATATCATATTATATATTGTGATATATGATAATTATATGTCATATTATATATTGTGATATACCATAATTATATCATCATCATCATATTCAACCATTATCTATCCACTGCTGGATGAAGGTCTCTCCAAATGCTTTCCACACAAGTCTATCCTGAGCAATTCGCTTCCACGTCACCCCAACCTGTTTTCTTATTTCATCCACCCATCTAGTTTGAGGACGTTTTCTAGGTCTTCGGTGGTCTCTTGGAATCCAGTTCAGAATTTCTGTTGTCCATCGTTGATCAGTTCTTCTTGCAATATGCCCAGCCCATCGCCATTTCAGCCCTTTTACTTTAACAATGATGTCCTCTAGTTTGCTCTCTCACCCAAGTGTTCCTTTTCCGATCTCTCCTAGTTATTCCAAGCATGCACCTCTCCATGCTCCTTTGCGTTGTCTGTAACTTTCGTATTGCTCCAACTGTTAGACTCCATGTCTCTGATCCATAAGAGAGGACTGGCAATACACACTGGTTGAAGACCTTTCTTTTTAGACACAAAGGCAATTTCCCCTTCAGGATAAAACTGTTTCTTCCAAATGCACTCCAGCCAAGTTTAATACGTCTGTTGAGTTCTTTCATAATGTTGCCATCCATTGAAATCAGCTGGCCAAGGTAAATATATGAATCAGCAATTTCTAGCTCAATGTTGTCAACTTGTATTTTTGTTTCCTCTACGAAATTATTGAACATGATCTTAGTTTTTTGTAGGTTCATCATGAGTCCAACTTCTTTACTTCTAGTTGAGAGCTCCTGTTTAGGAATTTTGATGAATTCGTTGAAAAAATAACGATGTCATCAGCAAACCGCAAATGATTTAAATATTCACCATTTATTTTTATTCCCTTGTTATTCCAATTTATCTGCTGAAAAATCATCTGTAAAGCTGAAGTAAAAAGTTTTGGAGAAATGGTATCTCCCTGCCTCACACCTTTACCAATTTTGATAGTTTTGGTATCTTTATGTAACCGAAATTTTGCACTTGCATTTTTATACACACGTTTCACCATGTCAATGTACACATCCTCGATGTCTGCTGATCTTAAAGAGTTGATGACTGCTGATGTTTTAATAGAGTCAAAGGCCTTCTCATAGTCAATAAATGCCACACACAATGGAAGTTCATATTCATGTGTTCTTTCAATTAATTCTCTTAATACTTGAATATGGTCCACTGTACTGAATCCACTTCGAAATCCAGCTTGTTCTCTTGGTTGAGCTGCATCTAATTTTTTCTGCAGGCGATGTGTTAGCACTTTTGTGAAGATTTTATAAATAGCAGGTAACAAGCTAATTGGTCGGTAATTTTTCAAATCCTCTTTATCACCTTTTTTATGCAAAAGAATTACTGTTGCAGAATCCCATTGGTTTGGTATGTTACCGCTGTTAAGACATTTGGTAAAGAATTTTGCAAGTATGTCTTCTACATATTCTCCAGCTTCTTTTAGGATATCTAATGTAATACCATCATCGCCAGGGGCTCTTCCTTTCTTCATACTTTTTATTGCAAATGAAACTTCTTCTTTTAAGATTTTAGGAGCTGTTCCTTCGACTATCTCAGAGTCTTCGTTTAATCCACTGTTACTTTCATATAGTTTTTTGTAGAATTCTTCAACTCTTCTAAGTATTTCTTCCCTATTTCTTGTTACGGTGCCATCCTCTCCTTTTAATGCAATGATGTGTTTCTTCCCAATAGACAAACTCCCTTTAACAACCCTAAGGCTCTTGTTGCTTTCAATGGCCTTCCTTACTAACTCACAATTGAATTTTCTTATATCTTCTTTCATGTTTTTGCGCAAAGTTTTGCAAAGTTCTACATACTCAATCCTGGAACTGGTATTTTGATTGTCCACCTTCATATCTCTTCGCCTTTTCATGAGCTGTTTCGTCTTCTCAGATAATTTGCTATTGTGCTTTTTACAGGTTACACCACCAATTTCCCCAGCAGTTTCAACTATTGTCTTAACAATGTTTTCATTTGCTTCTGAGATATCAATTTCTTCAATAAGTCCTTCCAGTGCAGAAAAGCGATTTTTTAATTCCAACTTGAATGCCTCGGTATTTTCTTTTAATTTCTTTAAATCCACCCTCTTACTTACTTGTTTCCTAATGAGCTTCTGTCGTTCTAATTTAGTATTTAAGTGCACTTTACATCTCACCATTCGATGATCACTTCCAGTATTAAATCTGTTCAGTACGCTGCAATCTTCAATAATTGATTTCTTGTTTGCCAGGATATAGTCAATTTCACTAGTTCCCCCATTTGGGTGTTTCCATGTCCATTTTCTTTGCGGTTTCTTCTTAAAAAATGAATTCATGATGCTAAGGTTTTCAGCTTCTGCAAATTCGATGAGTTGATCGCCACGTTCATTCCTTTCCCCATATCCGTATTTACCAACCGATGTCTCTCCTTGTTCCTGTTGTCCAATTCTTGCATTGAAATCCCCCATGATGAGCTTGATATGTTGTTTCCCTTTGGTGTGTAACTCTTTGATTTCTTCATAAAATTCTTCAACCTCTTCGTCGGTATGGCTTGATGTTGGTGCATATACCTGTACTATTTGAAGTTGGTATCGCTGGGTTAGTTGAACAACGAGCCTCGCTGCTCGATCTGATGTACTTTCAACTTCCAGAAGACAGTCTTTAATTCTTTTGTTGATTAAGAAGCCAACACCACTTGTTCTTCCAGTTTCCGTTCCTCTATAATAAAACAAATGTCCACTTTTAAGTTCCACCAACTCTTCACCTTTTCTTCTAACTTCACTGAGTCCTACAATGTCCCATTTGATCTTCCCTCCCCTTCCGCTTCTCTATCCGTGTAGTAAATATTAATTTGCCTCATAAATAAAAAGCCCAGCCTGCACCACTTGAAGGCGGGGTAGGATACTAGGTTACTGGCCTTGCTAGTTCCACACATACGTTCAGCGTGTGGGTCTCCTTCCAGTTAGATACCAGCAACCCTTTTGCAGACCACACACACACACACATATATATAAATATATATATATTATATTAAAGTAGAATAAGACCATTTTCAGCATTACATAATACAATTTTTCTGCAAGATATCAGAACCAACATTGCGAAAATTATATTCACAATTTATACACAAATTGAAAAATACCTAAGTGCAATGCAAAACAAAATATATACAAACAATAAATATATTTACAATATTTTACATACAAACCTTTTTCGAAAACTATGAAATATTGCTAGGATACAAATGGCAATATAGTAAAATTGTAAAGAAATGAACCCAAAAGTGGAATAAAAAATTTAAAGTAGGAGTGTAATAATAAATGATATATGAGAAACCCATAGGATAGCACTTTTTCAAGAGAGACGCTTGTCCTAATGAGTTCAGTATTGGATGTTTCTGTCTGAGTCCTAGCCAATGCTAAATTTATTATCTCATGTCTCTCGACATTCAATCAGAGAAAAATTCGGACCAGAACCATAGAAAAGTAACCACATTTTTTATTTCTAAATAAGAATGAACACTTTGCAAACCCGAATCAAATCTAAACAAGCCCGAATGTAAACAAATTCAAAGTATTGCCAGAACTACATCCACAATAGTTTCCATTTCAAAAAATTAGTATTTATTGCATAAGTGATACGCCTTCGACAGCAGAATTCGTCTCACAAACAAATCATAAAACAAGTTTTATTGTGCATTCAAACTTATTAAAAACATTTACAATAAAATGTAGTGGCATACCATTTATAAGAAGAATATCTTTGATCCTGCTAATTTCACCAATAAAATTATTATAACTTTTACATGTGCTATTAAATTCATTATAATTAATTTAATAAATATAATTATGTTAATAAATTATATTAACTTGTTATTAATTTAATAATATAATAATGTTAATAAATTATAATTACAGAGAATATAGTTGAGATTGCATTTAAAATTACAGTTACTGAGATTGTATTTGAGAATATATTTGAAATTATAATTTCTGAGATTGTAATTACTAAGGTGGCTTCCGTTTTAAATGATTTTCAATAAATAATTTTGTTATTGTCTATCTTAATTGACTGTTATTTAGTAATAAAGGTAATATTTTATTTCTCTGTTCTATAACTGCGCTTAAGAATTATATTTCGATGGTTTTTTCCCTTATTTTGTATTAAACGTATAGTGTTTTTCAATTCCTTCTATTAGCTCACACTCTCCCTATATATATATATTTATATATCTTGTTCAAATTTTCAATCGTTAATAAAATACTTTCTATCCATCCAATCAAGTTCAAATAAATTTTTTTAAACTTGTAGTGGATGACACTTGATGTTAATACAGTTTTTTCAAATATTAATTCATTAATTAAATTTAAATGAATTTTTTTTGCTTTCCTTTGGTGTATTTGGCGATTAATGTTTGCCGCCAATTACAGCCAAATGTCGCCAAAATTGCTTTTCGCAATTTTTCCCTTTCTTCCCTTTTATTTGAGCAGCGAATTGAAGGAATTGACTTTAAAAAAAAATTTTTTTATTATACTTGTTCTTTTCAATACATCATTCATAGAATTCATTAACTAGAGATGCGCTTAAATATATCATTACAAATTAATTTGTGGTACTTGTGCTGAGCTGCTCCCAATACATACACATAAAACGTTTTGAAACAACAAGGTCGTGATTCAAAGTAATTCATTTAAATAAATCATCCTCCTGATATCATGAAAATGCAAATAATATGGGAAAAAATCGTACTTTATTTAAAACAACATCGATAGCCTTTCTTCATTCTGGACGCTGAAGAACAATTTCAGAGTAAATGCTGCGTTTCTTTTTCAAGAATATATTAAATCTTTTGCATTTTTTATATCAAATATAAAATTTCCATTTCAAAAGAAGCTTGGAAACTTACTCCAAATAAAGAAACAAATAAACCTTTAGTGTACATCACAAAGTGAATTCGTAATCCTGATTCTGGGATAACTTCGTAACCAAAATTTTTGGACATTTATTAAAATGTTTAATTAAATGTAAACACACTTCAGTCGAGCTACTTTAAAACATGAAATGAAAAGAGCTTTTAATTTCACCTCGAAAGATTACAATTTTCAACAAAAGTCTCTAACCGTCTGCTAATTTAATAAGGCATGCATTTAAAATTCTGAGCTTTTATTCTGAATCCATAGAAAGTTAATTGGATGTTAGGAATATATTTTCAAAAGAAATAATATGTAACATATTACGTTCCAAGAGCTTGAATTTCCAAATTTATAAATTAAAATAGAAAGAGAGAAAATTTCCCTCCTCTCGCTCTCACATAAACGCACATATATTGAAACACACATAAATTATCGAAATCATTAAATTTATTTCCTTGCTGTCATTTTAATCTAATTAATACATTAACCAGAAAGATGAGATGGTCTTTATATAAATTATTTACTAAATTAGATGTAAATTTTCTTATTACAGAATGTTAATTCACATTTACCAAAGAGATAATTTTGAAGTAAATTACACGTTCTTTCTACATTATTATCAAAGTGGTTTAAAATACGGATAAATATCAATTTAGTTTTAATGCACATGTAAACGAATATATTAATTTTTCTTTCTGCACAGGGGACGATATGTTGTCAAACGTTTTATACCTGTATTTATGACATTTTATGTCATGCATATACCAAAGTCTGTCGTGTATAATCATCACCTCTGTATGGTGACCACTGTAAGCCAGTCTCCCTTTAGGCATATTTTACTGCACACACACACACATGTATATATATATATATATATCATCATCATCATATTCAACCATTATCTATCCACTGCTGGATGAAGGTCTCTCCAAATGCTTTCCACACAAGTCTATCCTGAGCAATTCGCTTCCACGTCACCCCAACCTCTTTTCTTATTTCATCCACCCATCTAGTTTGAGGTCTTTGGTGCTCTCTTGGAATCCAGTTGCGAATTTCTGTTGCTCAACTTGAATTTCTGTTGATCAGTTCTTCTTGCAATATGCCCAGCCCATCGCCATTTCAGCCCTTTTACTTTAACAATGATGTCCTCTACTCTAGTTTGCTCTCTCACCCAAGTGTTTCTTTTTCGATCTCTCCTAGTTATTCCAAGCATGCACCTCTCCATGCTCCTTTGCGTTGTCTGTAACTTTCGTATTGCTCCAACTGTTAGACTCCATGTCTCTGATCCATAAGAGAGGACTGGCAATACACACTGGTTGAAGACCTTTCTTTTTAGACACAAAGGCAATTTCCCCTTCAGGATAAAACTGTTTCTTCCAAATGCACTCCAGCCAAGTTTAATACGTCTGTTGAGTTCTTTCATAATGTTGCCATCCATTGAAATCAGCTGGCCAAGGTAAATATATGAATCAGCAATTTCTAGCTCAATGTTGTCAACTTGTATTTTTGTTTCCTCTACAAAATTATTGAACATGATCTTAGTTTTTTGTAGGTTCATCTTGAGTCCAACTTCTTTACTTCTAGTTGAGAGCTCCTGTACCATGTCTTGGAGTTCTGATGGGTTCGTTGAAAAAATAACAATGTCATCAGCAAACCGCAAATGATTTAAATATTCACCATTTATTTTTATTCCCTTGTTATTCCAATTTATCAGCTGAAAAATCATCTGTAAAGCAGAAGTAAAAAGTTTTGGAGAAATGGTATCTCCCTGCCTCACCCCTTTGCCAAGTTTGATAGTTTTGGTATCTTTATGTAACCGAAATTTTGCACTTGCATTTTTATACACACGTTTCACCATGTCAATGTACACATCCTCAATGTCTGTTGATCTTAAAGAGTTGATGACTGCTGATGTTTTTATAGAGTCAAAGGCCTTCTCATAGTCAATAAATGCAACACACAATGGAAGTTCATATTCATGTGTTCTTTCAATTAATTCTCTTAATACTTGAATATGGTCCACTGTACTGAATCCACTTCGAAATCCAGCTTGTTCTCTTGGTTGAGCTGCATCTAATTTTTTCTGCAGGCGATGTGTTAGCACTTTTGTGAAGATTTTATAAATAGCAGGTAACAAGCTAATTGGTCGGTAATTTTTCAAATCCTCTTTATCCCCCTTTTTTATTTTAATTTTTTAATTTTTAAATTAATTAATAATAATTAATTAATTTAATTTTTTTAATTTTCAAAAAAATCACTGTTGCAGAATCCCATTGATTTGGTATGTTACCGATATTATGACATTTGGTAAAAAATTTTACAAGTATTTCTTCTACATGTTCTCCAGTTTCGTTTAGGATATCTATTGTGATGCATCCACCATTACCAGGGTCTCTTCCTTTCTTCACTTTTCCACTGTT
Organism: Dysdera silvatica; assembly: GCA_006491805.2. Classification (NCBI taxonomy): domain Eukaryota; kingdom Metazoa; phylum Arthropoda; class Arachnida; order Araneae; family Dysderidae; genus Dysdera; species Dysdera silvatica. Next base: position 27,185 of record QLNU02013834.1, read on the forward strand.
TCCTTCATATAGTTTTTTGTAGAATTCTTCAACTCTTCTAAGTATTTCTTCCCTATTTCTTGTTACGGTGCCATCCTCTCCTTTTAATGCAATGATGTGTTTCTTCCCAACAGATAAACTTCCTTTAACAACCCTAAGGCTCTTGTTATTTTCAATGGCTTTCCTTACTAGCTCACAGTTGAATTTTCTTATGTCTTCTTTCATGCTTTTGCGCAGAGTTTTACAAAGTTCTATGTACTCAATCCTGGAACTGGTATTTCGATTGTCCACCTTCATATCTCTTCGCCTTTTCATGAGTTATTTTGTTTTCGGATGATCTAAACTTAAAATAGTTGGACGTTAAAAACTTGAACTTTTGAAAAAAAGTTGCTTTCTTGGTAAAACAATATAACAATAATAATAACGGGACGACGAGAAGGCTCTGGATAATGGCGACCCCTGAGTTTCTCAGATGATGCGAAATACTGTATAAACGTCTTTTACAGATGAAGGAATATTTGTGTTGCGTTGAGTGTGCTCGTAATGACGTGAAAGACATTGAAGGCTTGATAAAAACAATTTTTGGACAAACAACGGCAACAACATTTACTGTACGAAGAAAGACTGGCATTACAAGTGCGGACAAACTGTAAGGTACTTTTAAAACTTTTAGAATGTCGTACCCACCTAAAGCGCGTAAAAAAGATTTGATTAAATTGGTAGAAGAGTTAGAGCTTACTGTTCCCGAGCAACCTAAAACATCCTAAAAAGCCTACAAAATTAATAATTACATATACCCAAAATTATGATGAAGATTTCGCCAAATCATTACTTGAAAACATAATTACTGAGAGACTAGAACAGGCAGAAAACTTAAAAATCCAACGTGAATTTGAGCTAAAAAATTAGAATTAATAGGGCCGCAAATACCCAAATTCCTAATGAAATTTTTCAGAGTCATCCTGTAAGAAATGTGACAAACAATAATTTATTCAAACTCATAGATCGATTTGATGGGAACAGCGAATTGAATATCTAACGCTTTTTGAAAGACTAATAGACAACATTAAGATTCCCAAAGAGGAATGAGTAGCATACTTATTAGGTCTAATTCCACTAGAAATAGTTCAAGTACTAGGGAACCAGCTAAAGTGGCAAATGATCATGACCATGTAAAACAAATACTACTTAAACGATTTAAACTAACGCCACAACAATTCCAATTAAAATTCTTGTCACATAAAAAAGTGAGTACGTCCACGTGGAAGGATTATGCGTTCGAGCTAATTAAGTTTTTTCAAGAATGGATTTCTGGGTTAGACATAAATAATTTTCAAGACTTAAAAGAGCTAATAGTAACAGAACAGATAAAAAAAAGTACCCACTGAGATTTGTGAACATTTCGTGGACGAATGGTCAAAAATTACGAAAATAGACTATTTGGTTAATAAACCTGATTGCTGTAAAACAGCCCGGCAACAACTTAAAAAGTACGCAACACACCATGAAACTCGAAATCAAAGAGAAAATGTAAAAACATTCATCACTAAAGATTCAACAGAAGTTAAACACCAATTCTCTCCTATCCCATAAAATAAGAATAATAATCAAAATCTCATCTGCTATAACTGTTCTGGTCAAGGACATAAATCAAGCGAATGCAGACATAAAAGTGAAGGTCTTCGCTGTTTTAAATGTCATAATTTTGGCCATAAGGCAAATAATCGTTCGGGAAAAAATTCATGGTCACAAAACAGAAATATAAATCACACTTTCATTCATTCTGCACCCAAAAAAATCCAAAAGGACATAAATATTTTTGATAAACAATTTGAAGCCTTACTGAATACGAGTAGTGAAATTACAATGATGAAAAGAGACTCCTATCAATTAATTGGATCTCCAAATTTATTCTACAACAGCATATCTCTAGTAGGAATTGGGAACGAAGCAATAACACTTCTAGGATTTTTTAATACAGACATAATCATAGACGGAAACAGGATTAACACCAACATTTATATGCTTGAAAATTTAAATTGCGAAATAATTATAGGAATGGACGTGTTATACGCATGCGTGAAAACGGAGAAGACGGAGGGAGGTAAAAAAACAGAGGTGGTGGTTGGACTCAGGGCAGCGATGCTTACGATGACATAGGAATATAGCGGATATTACCACCGCGACGATATATAGCTGTGACGCTATGCTTATGAAGAATTAGGATAATTTGTGTTATGTGCTTTAATGTAGAAGACACAACATTGTAACTATGTGAAGTAGCTGTAGCAATTATTCATTAAAGGACATAATATTTATCCATAGAGTTCTTCATTCTAAAGCATAAGTCCCCCTCCACACACACACACATACACACACACATATATATATATAGGACACAGCAGACGGTAAGAACCAGTGATCAAATAAAGAAAGAGAAGAAAAACAGTGAAATTTATCAAAATTGGTTAAACAAGGACAGAATGTAAAATGGTTAAAAACCAAACTACAAAAATTTGTTGTTTTCTTCCTCATCCATTACTTAAACATTTTTCCTTCCATCCACTTTTTTTATAATATTTTCACAATTATCAAAAAATTGCACAAAATAATTACAGTAATATATTTTTACATGACATATCTGATGCAGAAGAACGTGCTAAAACATTCTATTTCATATCATTTTTGTAGTTAGTTTTTCACCATTTTACATTTCATCCTCTTGATGAAGGCTGACTCTTTTAGTAACCGAAATATTGGAAATAAAGTTTCAAATTTTAATCATTTGCACGCTCTTTTTGCTCTCCCTTTCTCTCTCTCTCTCTCTATATATATATGTGTGTGTGTGTGTGTGTGTGTGTGTGTGTGTGTGTGTGTGTGTGTGTATTTATGTATGTGTGCGTGTTTATAATTCTTTAATTCATCCATTTAATTCTAACTACAGGAAATTTTTTCAATCTTAGTTTCATAGAAATTAGTTATTATTAGTTTTCTTGTTCAGAATAAGTTCCCTGTACCTCGGTATAATAACCAGGAAGGTACCAAAATTCTTTCATATATTATTTTGTTCAAAGAGTTGGGAGAAGTATTACTAAAAAAATTAAATAAGCTGTCAATTGGGCAAAATATAGCGCTGTGCAACAGAAAATGCATTAAGGAAACACAAAAAATAAATAAATAACGAAACAAAAATCGAAAATGAAATATTCCACTTTTATTTGTTTTTCTTGGTGCAAAAACAGAAAGAAACTCAAATAAATTGCTCAAATCTTAAGTTTATTTGTTGTTTGTTCAGTGGTATCTGAATGCGTTATTAATGCTGAACTTTACCATTTTCATGAGTGTCGTAGCTTTTGTAAAGAAATTGCAGTATTCTATTATATATATCTCTCTGTTTAGGAATAAATTATATAAAAAGGAGAATACTCAATTTAGATTTTTGCCTTCTTTCCTTCTTGTTCTATAAAATTTTTGTTGTGCAGTGCCGCATTTCCCTTTTTCGGTAAAATTTAGAATACATTTTGCGGTACTAATGCGTAAAAAGCAACCAACGGCGAAATTTTTCCCGCCAATCCAAAATGGCAAAAGTTATGGTTCGTAAATGGGCATTATTTTTAAAAGTGGCGCTTTCATCGTTTTGGACCCCTATTTTTTGGATTGGGTTCTGTGAAAATATCGAAAAGAAGTGCTGTTAATGCTTAAAAGCACGCCTGTAGCAACTGTCCATCATTAAGAAATGTTTTCCAGACGATTTTGTGACTCAATACTTTTCCTGAATAATTCCATGGCTTGAGGAGGGTGCCCTCCTCCCGCTTTCTAAAAGCATCAGATGATCATGGCACTGCAATCTTTTGAATCCGTAAATGTGGCAAGCCAAGTGTTGCCACGCCTGCATTAGAGCCAATTTTGTTTTACGTAATACCTCTCATCATCTAATAACGGTAAATATATAAATTTTGATCCTTTTTTTTTTATATATATACGCTTGCCACGTTATACGCTTGCCTTACAATTTGGGAATACTCAACATTGACCCAAACACCTACATTGAAATACAAAAAGCCACAATCCTAAACACGTGTCACATTGTCAGGAAGTTTCTAGACATGGCACATTAAGAAGTGATGTAAAAAGAGGCTTGGGAACATGGCGCTCTGCCCGTCCCAAAGCCTGTTTCCGCCAAGAATGGGCGAGGAAAACTTTTATATATATATATATATATGCATAAGATATGATCTAACAAAGTAGAGTACAGCTATTTCTAATGAATAAATGAAACTGCGTATAACCACGCTTAGTACGTTATTGCTGCAATTCATATATTTTAATTCGAAATTTATTTACATAATCAGTTCAATCTAGAATATAACGCTAGATGTACGCTAAGATTAGATAACGCTAAATATTATAATATTTTGTTAATCCTTTCAATTATTGTTAGCATTAGATGGTGATTGATAATATGATACTTCAATTTTTCTTTATAATCATCGAAACCATTTGGTTATTGAAACTAAGTTTTCAAATATTACAATGAATTTTGAAACTTGCCGATACGTCGACATTTTATTGTGCTAGAGCTAAACATTGCATCAATAAGACAATAGCTTTTCTTCCACCAATTAATCACAAACTTTCCATCCCGTCTTTTGTGTTCCGAAAGAAATAACAAACAAAATTTCTGTTTTCCCTTTCACGCAATCTACCTTTCCCAATAGCTGTTTATCTTGCTTATTATATCCTGCAACGCCTATAATTGGACGGAAAAACTTAAGATTATTTCTAACGAAATAACTCATATCATTTGATAATGTTCTATTTTATGTGTTTTGAAAAAGATTTGCGATACATTGCTACCTTACGCCAAGTGTTACTTTTATTATTTTCGCTTGTCAACAAATTTAAACTTTTTTTTATAAAAATGGCCAAAGGGGCTTTTTTTTATCAGACTGGGGGGGGCTAAATAAAATATGGATAAAAAGTCTCCATTATGTATAGCTCTTTTAATTATTGTTTTCTTGGGAGAAAATTTCAATAATTAAGTATATATGTGTGTGTGTATGGCCTGCAAAAGGGTTGCTGGTATCTAACTGGAAGGAGACCCACACGCTGAACGTATGTGACGATGTGTGGAACCGGCCAGGCCAGTAACCTAGTGTCCTACCCCGCCTTCAAGTGGTGCAGGCTGAGCTTTCTATTTATGTGGCAAATTAATATTTGCTGCACGGATAGAAAGGCGGAAGGGGAGGGCTAATTCACCAACCCGTCTAGCCAGCGTGGTGAAATTATGGCTAATTCCTCCATTATGTTGACACACCAGAAACCATGGCCCCTAGTCTCCAGGTGCTGGAGTGCTCCTGATCAAGGCAGCGGTCAGTGTGGCATGAAAGCAGGGGGTGCTAAGAATCACTGGAATGGCCCAGGCTGCCGTTTGTTATTGACCTTGGCTACGTTTAATGGACGATCCCTTGCTTCTGAAGCAAAACTTCAGGAATTGGAAGAGGAACTAGACAAGATCAAATGGGACATTGTAGGACTCAGTGAAGTTAGAAGAAAAGGTGAAGAGTTGGTGGAACTTAAAAGTGGACATTTGTTTTATTATAGAGGAACGGAAACTGGAAGAACAAGTGGTGTTGGCTTCTTAATCAACAAAAGAATTAAAGACTACCTTCTTGAAGTTGAAAGTACGTCAGATCGAGCAGCGAGGCTCGTTGTTCAACTAACCCAGCGATACCAACTTCAAATAGTACAGGCATATGCACCAACATCAAGCCATACCGACGAAGAGGTTGAGGAATTTTATGAAGAAATCAAACAGCTACATACCAAGGGGAAACAACACATCAAACTCATCATGGGAGATTTTAATGCAAGAATTGGACAACAGGAACAAGGAGAGACATCGGTTGGTAAATACGGATACGGGGAGTGGATAGATAATGGTATAATATGATAATCCATGAAGGTCTCTCCAAATGCTTTCCACACAAGTCTATCCTGGGCCATTCGTTTCCACGTCACCCCAACCTCTTTTCTTATTTCATCCACCCATCTAGTTTGAGGACGTTTTCTAGGTCTTCGGTGGTCTCTTGGAATCCAGTTGAGAATTTCTGTTGTCCATCGTTGATCAGTTCTTCTTGCAATATGCCCAGCCCATCGCCATTTCAGTCCTTTTACTTTAACAATGATGTCCTCTACTCTAGTTTGCTCTCTCACCCAAGTGTTTCTTTTTCGATCTCTCCTAGTTATTCCAAGCATGCACCTCTCCATGCTCCTTTGCGTTGTCTGTAACTTTCGTATTGCTGCAATTTTTAGACTCCATGTCTCTGATCCATAAGAGAGGACTGACAATACACACTGGTTGAAGACCTTTCTTTTTAGACACAAAGGCAATTTCCCCTTCAGGATAAAACTGTTTCTTCCAAATGCACTCCAGCCAAATTTAATACATCTGTTGAGTTCTTTTGTAATGTTATTTTCCATTGAAATTATTTGGCCAAAATAAGCATATGCGTCAGCAATTTCTAGTTTAATGTTGTCAACTTGTACTTTTGTTTTCTCTACGAAATTATTGAACATGATTTTATTTTTTTGTAGGTTCATCTTGAGTCCAGCTTTTCTACTCCTAACTGAAAGCTCCTGTCTATTCCATGTGTCAGATTTCTGATGCGTCCGTTGAAAAAATAACAACGTCAGCAGCAAATCGCAGATGATTTAAATATTCACCCTTTAATTTATTCCTTTGTTATTGCAGTTTACCAGATGAAAGATAGTATGTGAATCTAAAGTAAAATATTCGGAATCTACCTGAATAATGTTAGATTTGATTTGATATATACATACTAGTATATATTTGTTAAACTTAAGAACCATAAAATACACTGCTTTTGTTTATGCTCGTGTTTGTTTGGATTTTTTATGGCGCAAGAGCATCTGGGCTATACTGCGCCAATTATCTTCTCCTGGTTATCTTACATCTGCGCATGCGTGTTCTTCTTTATAAAATCTCCAATATTTTAATCCAAGTATCTTTGCTACTGCGAATTCTCACTTGAAGAATTGTTTAATCATGAGTAAGAGAAATATTTGAACCTATATTGTGTGATCAGAAAGTTTTGCTGATTATTTACTTTCTTAGAATAAATAAAAGACTGATCTGAAATTTAGTAGCTCTGGAATATTTAGAATGAATTTTTCATGCCGTTTCACACCTGTCAGAAATAGAAAATTTAAAAAAGTATTTTGAGTTACCGAAAATGAAATTTCGATTTTTATGTCACATCTGTAGAATCCATTTCTTTTTAAGTGTTCCTCGACTTTGAATTCTCCCTTATCTGGCTCTATTGCCCCTGGATCTGCCAATTGTTTACGTAGATCATACACGTCCATTGCGATATAATTTTGTATCAATATCTTTAGTGTCAATGATTCACTAAAAGGTACATATTATAAAGAATATAATTTATGAAGATTAGATATCCTATATATTATATTTGGTTTATTTTTTACCTTGCTATTCTTTTCCAATTTACTATTCATTTATCTTATGTAATGTTGCAGTCAATGCAGATCAAAGATATTTCCTTTGTATCGTTATTTCTAAAATATTTAATTTATCAAAGATATTTCCAATGATATTTCAAAACATCATCAAAATATTTAATTTATCGATATTTCTAAAATATTTAATTTATCTAAAATATTTGAATTTATCAAAGATATTTCTAAAATATTTCATTTAGCAAGAAATGCTTGTTGAGCAATAGGAGGTACGCTATATCTAAATTCCTGAAATTACATATGGAACAGACATTTGACCATCTATATCCTGCATTTTTGCCGACTCAGTTACACTAAATATCTTCAGAGAAAACAAAAATGACCAAACACGTAAAGCTGTAAGTATTTATCATCGCCGTAAAGAGAAGCAATTTTCTTGAGATGAAAGACATAAAAACGGAAAAGAAACCACGTATAACAAAATATCTTATATGTATTCCTTGGGATAAATAGTTATAATACTTCTGACTGGTAAACCATGAAGATTTACTATTTCCCAGGCCGAGCTTATCAATTTTGAATGGGGAAAAAAAATGTGTTCACCTGTAGAGATTCCATTTTCTCCAAAATGATTTTTCACTATATTTTGTTTCCAATTAAGAAAATAATAGTTAAATCTGATAAACGAATTCTATGTTTAATATTATTTTTAAATGTTTGAAAGCCAAAATTTATAAGCATTTTTGTGTAATGGATTATTTACATCTATTTGAAGTGCGCATATTTAATAGAAATGCGCAAAAGTTAATTAAGCAATTAAACTTTCTTGAGATTGCGCAATTACCAAATAAATAGAATTGAATAACTTTCGATAGAGAGGTATTTTAATTCATTGGTAATATTAAATTTAGAAATATGTTTGCACACCTATGTAGCTCAAACTGAACCCTTTGAGAGAGGCTTGAATTATGAAATGGGTTCAATTGTGGAAGGGGGACTTAAATTAATTTATATCAGATTAAGCGACTTGGCATTAAACAAAACAATGTTCTCGTTAATCAATGCTTTGGAGCTTCATGAGATCTGCTTTCTACGCAAGCAATTTGATGAACTTTTATTCTAGAACTGAACCAGTTTGCCTTTCAGTTTCTTAAGAATTCTAAAGAAAATTTTCAACTGAAAATATTTGAACGAACATTCTCTTTTATGAAGAAAACCTTTATAGCATTGTTAAAATCTAATCGTGAGTGAAAAATTCGAAAGTGTTCATATGTGATTTCTCACACAATAAAAGAATGAAGTCAATCGGCAATTTTCTTCCTAATTATTATTGTCGAAATATGGTACGAGCAAAACAGTGAAAGGAATAGAAGAAATAATACTTCTAAGGAAGAAATATGTTAACAAAGTTATATCACTCTGGTTTTCTCTACGGTATAAATTATTGAACATGATTTTAATTTTTGTAGGTTCGTCTTGAGTCCCAATTTTTTAATTCTAACTGAAATTTCATGTACCATAACTTAGAGTTCTGATGGGTCCATTGAAAAAATAACTATGTTATCAGCAAAGCGCAGATGATTTAAATATTCACCATTTATTCTTATTCCTTTATCATTCCGGTTTATCAGATGAAAAGTCATCTGTAAGGCTGAGGTCAAAAGGTTCGGAAAAATGGTATCTTCTTTTCTCACACTTGTACCAATTTTGATATTTGTGGTATCTTTATGTAACCGAATTTTTGCACTTGCATTTTTATACACACGTTTCACCGTATCAATTTACATATCTTCGATGTCTGTTGATTTCAAAGGGTCGATTAGTAATTTTATTTAATACTGAACTATTATATAATGACTCCCGATGGACATCACTTTCGTAGAGCTCTATGTGTGATCGTTATTTAGTGGTTTTAGTACACATCACATTCACCCCGTTTTCAGATTCGAAATAGTTGAAAAGCAAATGCATTCAAATGAGTAAAAATGAAATGTGTTGAAAAGCGTTGAAGTCAAGATATCTTAAATAACCTCTCTATCACATTTATCTTTATTTAAAACGTACAGTTTTGGGCTTAGGTATATTAGTCTTATTTATATAATATTAGTCTAATTAGTACAGCATTAGTATCATTAGTATAGTATCAGTCTTATTAGTACAGCATTAGTCTTATTAGTATAGTATCAATCTTATTAGTAAATGTTAGTCTTATTAGCAAGCATTAGTCTCATTAGTATAGTATCAATCTTATTAGTAAATGATAGTCTTATTAGTGTAGCATTAGTCTTAGTATATCCTGAATATAATATGTCAGTACAATATTTGCTAGTATCTACACTTTTACGAATATGAATTACAGTTTTTGTGACTTTGTATTTATTAAGTAAAAATATGAAAGAGAGTGATTGACGTAAAAGTAAAGACCTTTTACGTTACTTACCACTATTACCTCGAAATGATTTAATTTCTATAGACACTGCCTTTTCGGATATCTCGTGGCTAAGATTACTTTCAGAGCACAAAAAAAAACCATTAGATAAGCACGACAGCAATCAAAACTTCCGTCCCAATGATTGGAATGTTGATGGCTCCATCATATATATCTGTCTAGTATAGCCATAAAACGGCCATTACCATCGCTTTTTTCCATGCTTTATAGGAGATTATAAAAATGGACATAAAAATAATATCCAATCGAATGCTTCTTGAGGTAAATCTATTGATAAAATAATCGGTATAAATTTACCCAGTCATCCATCAGCACAAAATCGTTGGTCTGGAAACATAGCAGGATCAGATGGATGTGACAAAATCGAAGAATTTGGTCCTTTGTCATCCATAGATTGTGGATCCAATTTCAAAGCACATGCTCACCGTCGTAAAAATTCTGGCAAAGTGTGTTTGAAGCTGCAGCTGTCGTAGATGTCAGATGTTTAAAATTAATTTTACGGAATGCTGCTGAAAGTTTCTGTTGTTGCAGCTTCTGAAAGAATAATGTTTGCTCCTATAGTGCGCAGGTTTCATGGAAGTTCACAGCAGGGAACACGTGAGGGATACTTTTCAAGGGAGCACTTGAATGGGACAATTGTGCATTTGAACCACCGGACTATAAACCAATACGGATCGTTACTTTTCGTGGATATAATTTGATTGCTGCTAGATCTTGTTTACAGAAAACTGTTGGTGGCGTTTAATCGGGAGGTAACCAGGTGCAAATAAATAAAGTTTCAAACTGTTTAGCAGTGATACTAAAAATATCTAGTGAGTTTTTAAATCACAGTTATACGCAGCACTGTCCTAACGCAGTTGGGAACCTTTTACCACGACATTGAATTTCTAAATTTTTGCAATTAAAAAACATCATTCCCCTCAGCTCTCCAACTGAAAACGTGCTTTTGCTTTCCTTCCTACCTCAGAAACTTTCGGCTGGTGGCCAATTTCATCTAGCAGTCAGAATGTCAGAATACGGTATTTTCTGCGTTTACGGATCCAAGGATCCACTATCATCTCTGTAATATTCATGAAAGGGATCCTTATAAGTGGGGGAGCGTTGCCGTTTGAATAGCATAGTTTTAAGTGGACATACAAACTTCTATATCTAGTAAAGTGAGAATCCCAGTGCTCATAATTATACAGGAGATATCCAGGACAACAAAAATATCTTGGACATATTTGTGCTCACATCCTTATGTTGTTGGACTCGATATATGGAGCATTTATCATAAAAAGCACTAATTCGCCTCCATGAGAGTTTCTGCTATTGAAGCAATACCACCAACAGAAGACGCGTGGTAATAGGAAATCATGTCTTGTAATATTCATCGTGAACTCATCATATTTCTCAAATATTTTAGCGGATCGACACTAAACTGAAAAACGTTTACAACTAACAGGTTTTTTTTACCTTGTGTAGCTATGTCGGACAGAATTCATTTTGAAAGAAATACACCGTGTTAAATCCAATCGCCTTTTTATATCTCTTGAAGAATATCTCTGAAAGAAACCTCTAAAAGAAATCTTAAAAATCTCTTAATGGAATCTCTAATAGAAATCTTAAAGGAATCTCTTAAAGAAGACACTAGACCGTTTAAACGATTCTCTAGGAAATTATTTCTAGTTATATATTTATTCTAAAAGTCTCAAGAATCTTTAGGCCAAGATTCCTATATGGACTATATATATATAACGAATATTTATAATTTTTAACTAATTTTTATAAAACTTCTTTTTATTGCTTTAAAAAAAGCTCGTTAGGTTATTCTATAGACTACATTTATTATTCCAGATTTTATAAATATAACTCTTAGTGAAATAGAGGGCAAATTTTAGTGAGTTGTGATAAAGTACTTTACTTTTATTTTCTTTTGTATCAAAAATGAATAAATATTTTTGCAGTAGTATGGTCATGTCGTTTTAAATCAGTACACTAAGATATCATATATATAGAATTAGATTTCCTTTTCAATATAGGAATATCTACCATGCAAATTTATTTGTTTAAAATATTCTCTTATAACAGAGTTTTAGCATTGTATTTATCTATTAATCCTCCCTGCTCTCCAAAAGTCGGGATGTATTATATGATTTTATATTACAACAGTTTTCAATAGCCAAAAATTATGTAATTACACGTTGAGATAAATTTAAAGCTAGCTCTCTACCGCTCTATATTTTCCTCTCTTCCTCCATGTTCTCTGGTCATTTTTTTTTATAGTGTAAAAAAGCGCATTAAGGATAATGTATTCTTCGTTATTATATCACCACTTTTGTTTATAAAAATAAAAGTTTTAACATTATGCTAAAACAAATACACTATCGACTTCTTATTTGTTCGACATATTATTTGTTTCTTATGTGAGTCCTCTTTCTATCCTTTATTTTACTTTTCACCGCTTTAGTATAAGACATAATGAGTTTTAATTTGTGAGAATGAATTTGAATGAATCAATTTGAATTGTTCTAGACTAAAATAGGATTCACTATTCTGTAGAAAACAGATATTTATGTATATGTGTGTATATTTTGCGTTTTATGTACAATCTTCAAGGGGAATTAAAATTTTTTAGCACCATGCATACCAGATGGAGGCACATGTACGGAATATAATGGTTCTTTTTAAAATTTATGTTCGTAATATTTATAAATCCGTCCTCTGCCAAGAACGCCGGCACTTGACCGAGCGCCGCTGCGAAGCAGCATCGATTGCGGTCGTTCAGTAGAGGGGGTGACACAACAAGTCCCAATTTAGCACAGAACTTTGGCTGTGGTAACCGAAGTTCGGAGTCTTCGTTGAATTGTAGGTCCAGCTTGTCAACCACTCTGGCCAACGTTGTGAGTTTAAGGCCGCTTCCTCTGTTTTTTTTTCTTTTTTTCACCGTACCACGTGTATGTGTGATAAAAAGAAGATCTCCATCCTACAGTGGATTGAAAATGTTTGATGATGATGATGAGTATTTTTAAAAACAACTTTCAATGTTCATGCCTAATCAATGAAGTTAAAATCTACATAGTATTCCTAATAAAAGAGAAAATATATAAAAACATTTCCAAGTGTGTGTAGCAATTCGAAATATCGATCAAAAACTTATTTCCATATAGACATGGGAAGGGATTTTTCATATTCGCATACACTAACCAAAATTCAGCGTGTTTCTTGAAATTCGCTGTTTTGGAACAATTTTACCATATCATTTTTTCATTACGTTCCCTCAACACAAATGATCATCAGGATAGGCAACCAGTGTTACTATTAGAACATGCACAGATTAGAAAAAATATGTGTGAATGCGCCAGCTCTTCATTATGTCACAACATACGAACTATAACGACTCCAACAAGATGCGCAAGGATATCGGGTTGTAAGATATTATTACCCTTCTCAGGATCGGCACAATTATCAAATAATGAACAACACACAAAGCCACTTTGGCGAGTTTTTTGTGACTTGTCGTAAGACATTTATTATACGTAATAATTCCGATACCCACGTGTTTTAGCTCAAACTAGAGCTTTTAATTATGGGAGAAAAAGCGACATCGTCCCCGACTTGGAGTCGAATTAGGGTTTCTCAGTTGAGTTTGTGTGTGGTGGTTTTATGCGTTGATTATTATTTGGCAATTGTGTTAACCCTAAGAAGGGTAATAATATCTTACAACCTTATATACGGAGAAAAGGGAAGCCGTTCCTGTTCCCGATAGCCTAACGGTTAAGGAAATCCGGGCTCAACGGAGAGCTCCTAGTTCAACTCTGTGTAGGTGATGATGTCTCTCTCCTAGAACTAAAAGCTCTAGTGTGAGCTAAAACATGTGTGTCGGAATTATTAGCTTCAAAGATACCAAATTATAATCAGAGCGCCTATGGGCTGCTTTGGGTAAATTCAAGCAAACCTATCCCAAGATTTACGGTTCTCCCAGAAATATAGGCGTTTTCATCTAACTAATAAATCCATGACTAGAAATCAGCACATAATCTGTAAGAATGATCCCTACCTATGGGATTAAAACCCGCGATCCGTACGCGGTAGGAAAACACGTTAAACTCGCAGCAAAGCTAACTTGATAAAATGCAGAGCCGTATGATTCTGCCAGTGGGTTATAGTTCACTCTTCTTACGTTAACAGAGTTAATAGAAGATACATTTTGTACATAAAACATTAAAATAATGCTCAAATACATAAAACATAGGCATATTGGTGCAAATAAAATCGGGTATTTATTAAATTTAGGAAAAAGACTCATTATAGCGAGCGCTGACGTCATTCAAGTAACTGACCACTCAGAGGACTTCGTTTGCTTGGCGAGAAATTTGGCGCCTGGAATTTTGGCAACCGCGTTTTTCTGCATTCCAAATTAGGCGATAAATAGCCTAATAATGTTGAGGGTTACCTCATTTTTCGCCAATCTGCGAATGAATACTCGTTGCACGGTCGTGAATAGGTTGCAATAGCCTTAAGTTTTGCCGCGAGTATAATTTTAAATACCAGAGGATGGAGAGGAATACGAACCTCTTAAATACTAGGGAATCAACACCCGAACCACAGTAAGAGTCGGTATGCGTTCTTTCTGTTTAGTAGCGTTGACACTGATTTCCGGGTTTACCGCACCCTAGGCGAACTCGTTTCCAAGTGAATTGGCAGTTCAGAGTAATGTATAAAGTTAAATAATTTTCATAGCCACCACAGTCCTTATTATTAAACATCGCAAATAAAACCGTTTACTAATTTTAACAAACCAGATCTTAACTCGAATGTAAAGTCATGTAAAAATTAAGGTTATAGTCAATGTTATTAAATGGGAAAGGTATATATTTTGCTATTTAATTCTCGATGTGCTTCATTCATATAAAATCATTTTACAGAAAATTAAACAGCTCCAACATGGGAACCTCGCGATCTGTCGGAGCTCTATTTTCCTACGTTTCGGTTTATAAGCCAATATGACCGAGTTGATGAAAGATCCAAAATAAAATTTGGCCCAATCCACCTGGGGGTCGAGCTACGGCCCACTGAAAAGAGAGCTCACCCTACGATGATGCTTTCCTACATGACGGGTTAAAGCAGTGTTTTGGCGTGCTGGGCAAGCATTAAGTGCCAAAAGTGTTACTGTAATTTACTTTTATTCATGTTAGAAGTTTAACCTTTCTACGTCTTGTAGAAGTGAAGTCCTGGCGCATCGGAAAAGCTGAAGGTCCTTTGTAAATAATTTTAGAGGCACTTTCCAAAATGAATTAAAATTATTTATCACTGCAATATTGACATATGGAACTGATTTGAATTAGGAATATGGAATATTTACATATGAAACTGATTTAAATTATGAATATGGAGTATTTACATATGAAACTGATTTGAATTATGAACATGGAGTATTTATGTATGAAAATGAATTTATGTAGATATGAAAAAAAAAATTTTGAGTTACCTAACTGCTGGGGTTACCAGAGTTATAACTGCGCTCTTGGCTATGATGAACTTAAAACGCTTTTAATGGAAATGAAGATCAATACAAAAATGAGAAAAGCATAATAATAATCAGAAATGATTGCAACAAATGAATGAACTACCATCGCAGTCCATTTCGTGACACACTTGGTCCGTGAAATTAAAACAAATTTCTTGCACATTGAAGAATTTTTCAGGCTTTGGTATCGGGTACATTGATTTCCACCAAGCATAGATTATCATATTTCGGAATTTTGGGGAAGACAGCTGATTGTGAATGAGCGAATGCAATTTTGTGATGTTATTCCTTTCTGATAAGCTCACATGATTATAATAATGCAAAAGGCAAAATCGTGTTAAGCGTTTAGCGAAATATTTCCATTGAAGAAAAAAATATACGTCGTATGACTGTATGAGTGCTATCCCTCCAGGTGGTGTAATCATCAATTTCGATTGCTCTGAAAGACTGGCTTGACTAAATTTATCATCAACTATATTTTCGTCCATTTGACTCGTCCACGAATCCATAATTAATAGAACTTTTGATGTTCGGTTTGAGTACTTCGCTGAGGAACATCTTATGTATTTCGGTAGAGGATTTGCCACTTTTGTAACATTCCAGAATAACATTAGGGGGTTTAAATAACTTTTCGTGTAGGGGTGAACCGAAGACACCCTTTGGTTCCTGATGGATGAGCAGAAATTGCAGCAATAATTGTCCAGCAGCAGAAATGATAGGTCGGATTATTACGGAATGGGATATGGCGTGAGAAGATTGAATGGTATTCGGAGTGTGCTTCCCCCCCACACCTTAATCGACAGAGTCCAGTTCTTTAGTGAATCCGCTGTGGTCAGTGTTTAAAACCTCATCAAAAGAATAGTTGCTTATTGCATCTGTAACCATGTGGACGAATTCTATAGCTCTAGCTTCCAAAGCCGTTGTGTGCATAGTACGTTCATGCGTAACGAACTTGGTGACTCTTCTACTTGTTTTTTCTACTCTTTTATTAAAATTTTAATAGAAAAGCATCACTTGCGCTAAAGTTTGTGAGATTTTCTCTCATTGCAATGCTCAGAAACCGTAACTTTAAATCGGAATCGTGAACTGTTAATAAAGCATGTTCCCGGGCATTTTTAAACTTCTCAAATTCTTCGTCTTTAATCCTTAACAGTTTTTCACATGTTGTACCCTGGGAAGCAACATAATCCCGAAAGCGATAAATTTGTCGACGTGAAAGTGTGTTGTTTTTAAATCGATGCTGTATGCTTTTCAAGGAACGTAGTTTTCCTGACCCACTCCATGGAAATTCTTTTCATGTCTTCTAATGTGTAAGTTACGCGTGACGGCAAATTAGTTTGTTCATCCCATTCCTCATCATTCATTTCATTACCCTGTATTGCATCATACTTCATCTCATTTAAATAAATATCAAGTGCATTCTCGGCATTAATTTCGTATGCTTATTGAAGTTCAGCAAATGTAAATATTTCTTTCGCAATATCCATCTCATAATCTGATACAAAATCAGATGGCTTCTCGTTTTTTTCATAAACAATGCGAAAAAGTTATTTTACTATGGTGGAAAAGGAAGACATGGTGACAAATAAGGCTTGAAATTCCACGCTTTCCAACAAAAAAATTAAAAAGGTCAAAGGTGATGAAAGCACAGGCAAGTGATGATTGCTTCTGATTTGAAAATTGAAGGATATTTATTCAAGACTGGTTCACGTACCAGGTGGCTTTTTCGAGTTCTTCGCCAAAAACGATCTCAAAGTTTGTCAGTTATAAAAAAGTAAGGTAAACACTTCAAATATTTTTTACTTTTACACTGGCATACACAATGTATAATTATTTCAGATACAACTAAAATGGCTATTATAAATATATGCTATATTTTATTCATATGTGTTATTTTTTCTACGATGTTTGGCGCTTAATGTTTTCCCAGCACGCCAAAACACTGTTTTCACCTCTCATGCAGCAAAGCATCATCGTAGGGTGAGCTCTATTTTCAGTGGGCCGTAGCTCGACCCCCAGGTCGATTGGGCCAAATTTGATTTTGGATCTTTCATATACTCGGTAATATTGGACCATGAACCGAAATTCAGAAAAATCGAGCCTTGACAGTTCGCGAGGTTCCCTTGTAAGCACTTCACAGACTCATAAAATATCAAATTTTTTCAGGCACCCTATCAAGGAAAATTCAGGCTTAAAATTGATGCAAACGTTGGAAGTAAACACAAAAATTATAGTAAAAAACCGATTCAGAATAGAAGATTCTCTCATTCCATTTCCTCATCATTTTCTTCCCCCTTTCATCACATTTTCTAACAATTCGTGAAAGTAGTAAGTACTGAACGCAGCATACACTTCTAAATCTTCGTCCGTGCGAATAAACTCGCTATCTTTAATATTTGCCATCCCTCCTAATCTCGGAATGTCGTCCAACCCTTTCCCATCATCATCTCTGCCTGTATTTTCGGGTTCATCAGGTGAGGTTAAATTCTGCGATTACAATATATTTTAATTGCTTTAATTAAAACCAAAACTGTAAAAAAACAAGTTTCGATGGACAGTGGTCGTTTGCGCAGACGAAATATTCGGATGGTCGGTCATAAATAGTGACACTGCATTCACAAAAAGGAGGTGTAAGCTACAAAATGAACATATGTTTGAATGGAGTACTTTGAAAGAACGCACCGTCAAGTAAATTTTACTTTACATTGTTGACAATTTTTGTTGCAGACATATTTGAAAAATTTTAACAAAAATTTTTTTTCATGATGCCTAACGGATTGTTCGAAATTCGTTGTTTGGAGGTTAGCAAAAATTTTAATCCTATGGAACAAGTTCGGTTCCCCTGAAATGTGGCCGGTCTTTGGAAGTTAACGTTGTTTAGAGGTTTTACTGTATATATTTTTCGTTTTTTTTTTCAGAGGAATCTTATATTGATGGATTTTAAAAAGAAATAAATCAGTTTAAATAAAGCTCTATTTTCTTTTAATCATAAAAACCTGCTGATGATGATGAGCTAAGCACAGTTTACTGATAACAAAAAGTTTTGCTATGGAGGGAAATATTCAATGAGCCGATAAGGAAAGATAAGAGTTGGTTAGGCGAGATGAGGGTAACGCGACTAAAATGCTCCATAAACTCCTAACATGATTTTCTCTCTTTGGAAACGTGGGAGAACCAAAAATGTTCTATCCTTTTGCCTTAACTCTTCTTACATTGTGTACACTGACTTCTGTCCTCGCATATTTTATTATTATACTGTTATAGAAATGCCATGAAAGTTTGATCCTAATTCCTCCATTTTTCTTCCTTCTGTTGCAGATAGATCATGGCCGCTCCATTAGAAGTTTGCACCAAAGAAGAACAACGAACAGTGATCTGATTCCTCAGGTCGGAGGGCGTGAAAGGTTCAGAAATTCATCGTAGACTATCACCCTTATATGGGGGAAGTGCACTATCACGGAACGCTGTTTTTTTTTGGTGAATCGAGAAGTTTAAAAGTGGCCGAGCAAGTGTAATAATAATAATAAATTTTTATTCAACCCGATATACAATATTTCGTGATACATAGCTTGAGCAGTATAAAAATTATGGAACGGAGATTGATGCGCATCCTGCTCCGTCTGAATGCCTTACACTTGTTCGGCCACTTTTAAATTTCTCGATTCACAAAAAAAAACCAGTTTTACGTGATAGTGCACTTCCCCCATATTGTGGTGATTGTCTACGATGAATTTCTGAACCATTCATACCATCCAACAAGAGAAATCGGATCACTCCTCGTTGTTCTTCTTTGGTGCAAACTTCTAATGGAGCGGCCATGATCTATCTGCAACAGAAGGAAGAACCACGGAGGAATTATGATCAAACATCCATAGCATTACCACAACAGTATAAGAATATAATATAAAGAAGGATAGAAGTCAGTGTTCACAATATAAGAAGAGCTATGGCACAAGTTTAGAAACTTTTTGCCTCTCCCACGTATATAAACAGGTTATTTGTGGAGAGAAATAATTGAGAAATAACATTAAAATAACAGAAAATAACTCTGTTAAACTATTTAAATAGTTATACTTTTATAATTGTTGCCTATTTTTTATAATTGTTGCTTTTATAATTGTTCCTTTTTCTCAGGATAGAGCATGATAAAGGTAAGTTACAAATTTTCGGGTAAGAAATATAGTTTAAGAAAACAAATTCCGATGAAGGTAGATAAACTTTGGCCAAAACAATGTAAACAACCGCTTAAATAATTTATTTGCATTAGCCTGAGGAAGTTTCCTTTCATTTTTAAATTAAACACGCATTCTCTTTACACCTCAAAGTCCCCTCTTACGATTAAAAGTGATTTCAAGTAAAATCATTATTTCTATCAGTTATTTTTACATGAAAACATTATTATAAAAGTATTTAATGGCATAATACAATTAGAAATTTGTCATACAATTGAAAGAAAAATATGTGCGTTCATCTTAACATGTGTTTCCCATTTATTATACAAAGTTAGCAAATAAAGCCCTTAAAAAGGAAGATGCACCACAATGAATACATTAAATATGAATAACAATGTTGTTGAGCAGTGTGTCTGAAAGGGTGTTCCTGAAAATTGCGGGTTTCACGATGTCCCGCCAAGGGTTCAACACATTGGTTTACGCAGGGGGTGTTGATGGGGGTTGTAACCCCCATTGCAATGAAATTTTGTATATTTAACATAGGAATATATAAATTGTGGCTTTGTAACCCCCACCATTGAGTCTATAACACCCACTTACGAACTTTCTTCTTAAGCTTATGGTTCAACAAGCCCTATGTAAAACATCGCTAAACTTTTTATAAAAATTGCAGATTCTTTCGACTTTTTTCCGTGGAAACACCTTAGATAAAGTTTAAATGAAAATGAAGCTACCTTCGACACAACCCATCTTCAAAAATTGTGTGACAATGAAAAAGAAACCCATTAATCCCATTAATACTTTAATAAATATATTTGTATAATTTCAATAAAATGTTTCTTGCTTTTAAATCTCCTCTTTTAAGTGTTACCTATTTGTTCATATTGATTTATTATTGATTTCATGTTTGTGTCTAAGCTGTAGTAAATTATAGCCTTTTAGTTATATTTATAGATTCCTTTAAGGTATATTTTTTACCTTTAAGGTATATGGTTTCCTTTAAGTTATATTTATAGAAAAGTTACATGTCCCGGCATGTGGTGAGAAAAAAGATTGGTAGGATGAAATCTTCAAAAACTATCATTGATTGAAACGCACAGTTTCGTATACGCTCTAACAAACTATATAAATCATGGATATAGGTTGAATTCTCCCCGAGAATTATATGTAAGGGAGTGAATCCAGGAAAAATTCACATTGAATGGTGTTATTAGACTATAGTTTCTTATGGATTCTGTCCTTTTCCTCCCTTTTTTCATAAACCAAGGGGGTGCAAGTGCACCTTCTTGCGCCCCCTCGGGACTCTCATGATATAAACCAGCTCCCTCAACTCTACCCAGACATCTAACCAACTCTGCGCTCTATTCAGCATCAAAGCTACGCTCAACAACGTTGTTATAGTATTTAATGTAAGAAAGAAACCGGAAAGGAAATAAAATTAAAGATACACATTTATTTGAAAATATGATGTAAGGTTATGGCTGTTCAATTTAGAAAATGTTCAGATCAGTAAAATTATTTCTTTGATGATGACTTGCATAGAATAGGGAATTATAGACTCAAGGCATTTTAAAAACCCTTTTACAAATGAAAACAGGAGAGTGGAAAATGTATTTAAACTTTCTTCAGGTATGACTACGAACTCTGTGGTGGACTAATGGTAACGTCATCTTATAGTGAACAGTTCATTTGGATTCAACCACTAATAGAGCCGAAAAAATCACTTACTGACCAGGGGCGGACTGAGTCCTCTCAAAGAACCTTGGATTTTCGGAGGGCACGATTCCTTGTCCATTCGAAGGCGCGAGTGCTATCGTCCATGAGGGCGCCGGTGGGCTGGCGGCCCATTCCGCCCCTGTTACTTGGTCGCCGAGGAGAAGGTCCTTAGCAAAACTATCAATCAAAGCAGATCGATTATTTTGCGGAGGAGTTGGAAAGGCCCCGCGATAGGTAATACGAAAAGAAAACACGATTGCTACACTTCACATAGGTCCCTGAATTGCTACCCTTGCCCTACTTTGGTTAGTCAACTATTCCAAATTAGACTTGTTTAACAACTTTTGGGGATCTCCTCCTCAGCTGTCAACTATAACTGTTCACTGAACTCAGACGGTAAATTCCCAAGAAGGTTCGGATTCCTCGAAAAATTGCAAGTTTCCCGTCATACGGAGGGGTTGTGGTATTGTCTATCGTGTCCTTTACCCTGGATTTCCTTCCCATGTCGCGAAATTGTGCTGTTTTTCTGCACATCGTAGTCCATGGTTCTGTTCCCTTGGTAGAAGAGGTTCGGATTCCTTAGAAAATTATAAGTCTCCCTGATCAACGTGACCTTTACGAAAGTGTGGGGAGAAGATTTGGGTTCCGTACGTGGTGAAAGAAATTGGCTCCTTTGCACATTTTTAAAACACAAATAAAAATGGAAGAACATAAATACGTGCAGTGTAACGGTTAATACATTCCGAAAATAACAATACCATGTTCGTGGCTCCTTCCCAATTAAAATCCACATGTTAAAATCGAATAAGATTGGAATTCATGAATATAATAATAACATAAAATACTTATCAAAATTAATACATAAAAATACACCCCATAACAAATGATGATGACATAATTCTCTTCATTAAAAATACAATAAGTTTATACTTCATATATTCAACCTTTAAACTCTCCTTTTTTTGAATATTATCGGCGGCTTATCAATAAATTATAACTTATGTAATTAATTGTCAGTTATTTAAAATCACAACCCCTAATTTCCTACCAGTCTCTGAGAGTAGTTGTAAACGTAATAGGAGTTACTTTGGCGTCTGCAGCATCCTTCTCGAACATCTTTGTCACTTAAACGTATAAAGGGAACCTAATATATTTCTATTAACTTTCTCATACGCGGAACTTGTTCAGGAAACATCTCACCAAAACGGCCCGCAATGGGCCAAAAAGGGCCTTCTCCTACAGGTTTTCACATTTTGAGTTCTCCTGTAATATCAGTTTTCTCCATGAGTACACACAGCGATAAACTGTTTTGCCTCTGCTTAGCCTAGCCTAGATAACCATGTAAAAGGGGCGCTTACGAGAGTTTCGTTTATCCCCAAGTAAATGGGTGAGAATGTTGGGTAAGATGGGAAGAAGTTGTTTGTGGAAAGAGATGAGTAATGGTTGGTTAATGGGAAGTGTTTGGAGTTTATCTAGACAGACTATTTAAAGAAAATTGGTGTTTAGAAATTAGCGATAAATATTAGAGCGATGAAACGTTTGACATTAAGGTTTCTTTTTATTTTTGAAGTGGCTGTGGAGGGGAGGTGATAGAACTATATGGTGGACAGACGAGGCAAGGGAGGCGGGAAAGACAGGGCAAGCCAACCCACGATGCATAATTTCAATCGGTGCTCACGAATGTAATGGGGTTGATAAGAGTAGGTAGGTAATTTTCTGGTGAGGTGGGATATAATAATTGCTTCTGTGATTTATTTTGTAGCTGGTTAAAGTAATGTGATGGAGTAAGTAGAGTTTGGTGGAATGGTAAATATAATTGGGGGGGTGTGTAGGTGTGTTTGCATATGATTGGATGTGGGAGGGCAGATTTGAGTTTTGTTGATGAGCTGTGAGAGGGGAATGAGTTTGTTGTGGCCGAGGGGCCAACCGGCGAAGTGGTGGGTTGGTTAACGTAGGGTGGGGTCTTGAGTTTCGATTCCTGGGTCTGGGTGGGTGGAATCTGGATAATCTTCGACGGATTCTCTCATGTGATAGTGTTGGAGGCCATTGTGGTGTGCGGAAATGGGGGGGCGGAGAAGGTATGATGTTGGGGTAAGAGTTAATGGGTGGGTGAAAGCGGTTAACAGAGGCTTGAAGAGGACCGAAAAATCTCCTTTGATTTGTGTTATGTAAGATATAGGATTGTGTGATTAGTGGGTTTGAGTGGAATTGGATGTTGTCAAAATAATTTGTACAAAGGTCTTGGATGGTTTGAGTGATTGTAGGTATTTGGAGATCTTTGAAGATTTGTGTGTTTCGAATGAACCATGGTATTTTGAAAATTTTTCTTAGTGTGGAATTTTCAAATTTTTGGAGAGAGGTTAGGGTTTTGTTGTTAAGAAGAGACCATGATGGGGTAGCGTAAGTAAGGATAGGGAGTATAGCGGTAGTGTATAGAAGGATTTTATTGTTACTGGAGAGGGAGGAGCGTGGGCCAATTAAGTTGCTTGGAAGGGAACATGCTGCCCTGACTTTATTTTTTATAATATTTAGGTGGTTGGCGAACAATAGTTTTCTATCTATTGTTACGCCCAGATATTTGATTGAGGTGGACCAAGTGATTGGGGTGTTGATAATGCGAAGTGTGTTGGAAGGTGAATTTCGATGTTTTGAGAAGAAAATTGCTTGTGTTTTTTGGGGATTAACTTTGATTTTCCAATTATTGAGCCAGCGAGTAAGTTTGGAAAGATATTTTTGGAGAGCTTGCAAGGCGAGGAGGGGGTCGGGATTAAAAGTGTAAATAGCTGCATCATCGGCGAATAGAGCTAGAGAAATGTTCCTCGGTTTAGGAAAATCGTAGAATTCCAAACCCATCGGTCGTATGAATTTGCACTCTTGTCTCCTACTCTAAAAGGTACTATGGGCGCACCGTGATTCGTTTTTACTGAATGATGTTTTTCTTTTGATTTTACTTGATTTTTATTTTAACCCTGTGCTACAACGAATAATCGTGGGAATGCGAGACACTGACTTCTTCGCCTTGCTGTGACTATGAATACCAGAAGAAAACATCAAACGTCCACCAGTTCTTCACCTGGCCACCTATCGAACAGGGAGCTAGACCAACAGGTGCGTAATGTCTCTGATGAATTATCAAAATTTCGTAAACTGTGGTCCCAGGACTTAGAAAAGTTGAAAAACTCCATTAATGAAAAAATTGATTTGAATTTGTGTTCTGAGACTGACGGAGATTCCGATCATGCTGTCAAATTGGCCTCTGTCAAAAATGAAATACTGAAAGATTTTGATATTAAAATCACTGAATTAAATAATGAATGGGTATCGCAATTTGTCGTCTTGGAGAGCAAGGTTCAACATCTAGAAAGAACTACTGCTGATCTTGAATGCGCCCTAGAAGAACACCAGCATGACATTCGTCAGCCCTGTCTCATAATGTATGGTTTACCGGAAACTGAGAACGAAAACCCAATTACCGTTGCAGTGGATACTTTAAATGAAAAGATAAAAACTACCCTGTTATCAACGGATTTGGCAAACGCGCATCGTCTGGGAAGCGTAAAGCGCAATACCACTCACGGACAATCGCCGAGACCTATGATCATTAAATTTATAAGAATGGCTCAAAGAGACTATGTCTTCAAGAACAAAAGACTTCTGAAAGGTACTGGCCTGGTCATAGCCGAAAGCCTTACCCACATTAGAAAACAGGCCTACAACGAAATTCGTGCTAAGGGCGTACAATGCTGGACACAGCAGGGAAAATTTTTTTTGCTAACTGAGCGTGGTGAGAGGGTTATTCTCAAATCACTGACGGACATCCGCAATTACAGAGAAGGAAATTAGCATTATTGATTTGGATATGCATGATTTACTATTTCCTTTGTTGCTGTTGCAATTCCAATACTGTCCTTGCACCATAAAGACAAATGAACTTTTTACTGAGCGTGATGATAGGGTCATGCTCAGGTCGCTGATGGACATACGCAATTACAGAGAAAGAACTTAGGATTACTAAATTGGATGTACGTAGTTTACTATTTCTCTTGTTGCTGTTGCTTCACCGATACTGTTCTTGCGACATAAAAAGGTAAATGAAAATTAACAGGCTAACCTTTTATGTGATCATGTTTCAGCCGCGTTGTGAGTATGTTCTTGTCATAATAGCCTACTCATCATAAAGTGCATTAAATAACTTATAACTTTTCATTTCTACGCCTTAACTTGATGATATAATGAATCTAAAGATTTCAGTCAAACTCGATCAACGCATTCGATGTTAACTTTATATTTATAATTCCAATGTTCATATTTCATAGCAGATGCTTCTGTATATTTCACAAGACACTGCAGAGATACATTGACTACTGGTTTATCTTTCAAATGAATGACGCTCAGTTCGTTTAAAATTACATGCAAATTGTTTATCTATTCCATTAAACAGTCTGTAAAACTGATATAGATGATGAATAACACTAGGATTCAATTCAGATCTCAATTTCTAGGCTGTTCTGACCCTTTTTTCTTTTGTCCTTGCGCCATAATGGATCATGATTGCATCTGAGCTGTAAACGTGTTCTTGTCAAACTAACCTACTCATTATAAAGCATGTTTCATAACTTGTAATTTATCATTTCTACGCCTAAACTGGTCAATCGAATGAACCTAGTGATTTCAGTCAATTTTTCATATTACATTCGATGTTAACTTACTTTATATTTATCAATGCAATGTCTATATTTCATATCAGATGCTTCTATATATTTCGTAAGACACCACACTGAATACAAGTATTATTTTATCCTTCAAGTGAACAGCGTTCAGCTTGTATATTACATGAAAATTGTTTATCTAATTAAATAATCTGTAAAACTGATATAGACGAATAACACTAGGACTCAATTTAGATCTAAATTTCTAAGCTGTTCTAACCTTTTTCCTTTTGTCCTTGCGCCATAAATGATCATGATTTCATCTGTTTTAAACATGCTCTTGTCGTCCAACTAGCCTACTAATCACAAAACGTATTACGTAACTTATAATTTTTTTAAAAATTTTTACGTCTAAACTAAACAAATGAATCTATAGATTTCAGTCAGTTTTCTCATATTGCATTTGCTGTTGATAACTTTGTCTATCAATACAGTGTTTATATATCATATCAGATGCTTCTGTATATTTCACATGATACTACAAAGATATACTGACTACAATTTTTATTTTATCCTTCAAGTGAATGACGTTCAGTTTGTATAAAATTATATAAAAATCGCTTAAATTTTTTTCATCTAATTAAACATTCTGTAAACTGATATAGATGATGAATCACACCAGGAGACTCAATTTCGATCTACTTTTTTCTAAACAGCTCCAATTTTTTCCTTTGTCCTTGCGCCATAAGGGAGGGGAGGATCAGCGGACAAATCTTTAATAGATAACTTGATTTCAATCAATGTCATGTCTTGATAATATGAAACAAAAATACTTTTCAAGAAGCACTTGCTAACCATATCTGGCCCATTCAACTGTTAATCGTAATTTAATATGACTTATCTATTCTAATTTTTATATACGTATGTGTGTTTATATTTATGTATGTGTGTTTATATTTATGTATGTGTGTATATACATGTGTGTATATACATGCGTGTATATGTGTGTGTATATACATGCGTGTATATGTGTGTGTATATACATGCGTGTATATGTGTGTGTGTATGTGTGTGTATATGTGTATGTATATATGGTTATATGTATATTTGTGTGTGTGATTGTGTTTATAATTTGTGCACACACATTTCATTTAACGCCTTTTGGGACACTAGTATCTGACTGACAAATATCGACTATCCTTTCTCTTACATATGTTGTGTCCAGTTATATCGTAAATTTTGCTAGCAGTCTTCCATTGTAGGATGCATAATGACCATTACTGTCCTTACGCCTTAAATATTTAAATTTTTTTGGTTAATAATTTAGCCTATTATCTTGATATGATATAATTTGATGGTCTTACATATGAATCAATTATAACCATGTTGGCTCAGTTGGAAGTTGTAAATGTAAATTTTAATATTGATTAAAATATTAGTATTTATTAACAACAGGCTATTACTATTCGAAATGATTTTTTTATGTCGTATTCGCTATTTAATTAAACGACTATTATTGTGGTATGGTGCGCCCAGATGGCTTTTGACCATATACGAATTGCCATATATTTTTATATCAAAGTATATTTATATTGAATTACTGTATTTTTATATTATTTATTTATTTTAATATTCTTTTACTATATTTTATAAATGTCATTCCTGAATAGCGAACATACAACCGATTGTGGCTTTGCGGCCCTCGGGGATTCATTCACAGAGCCGGATAATGAATTAACTCTTGATATTAATAACCAATATTACCATCCCTCACAGATTCCTTCTCATGGTCAAGTTAATAACACATTATTAACCTTTCATATTAATGCATGCAGTATTACTAACAAAGTGGAATTAATTGAAGACTTCATCCTTGGTATAAATCCATCCTCTGACATATTATGTATAACTGAGACCTGGCTCTGCCCAAATCAGGCTCCATCTCTTTTTGATTATGAATCGGTCTCGATTGCACGTGAATTGGGCAGAGGAGGTGGTATTGCAATATACGTTAAAAGAAAACACGAGTTTAATTTGATACCTCAATGGACGGGAATCTTCCCGGGTGTTGAGATGCTGACATTACAAATTTATGGTATTTTTGTCACTACCATATATCGACCACCTTCTGGTGAATTGGGAGATTTTTTATGTCGTCTTCAGGACCTACTTGCCTTTATTACTTCCTCGAGAAAGAGGTTAATCATCATGGGAGATTTAAATATTGATTTATATACTTCCGATGAAAAATTTGTAAACCATGCGCAAGCACAGAGACTAATGGATCAGATCTTCTCATTTGGATTTAATAACTATATTCATAACCCAACTAGAATTACATTATTCTCGTACAGTTATTGATCACTGTATTACAAACGTTTTAAATCCACAATGTGGCATACTTCTTTATCAGATTAGCGATCGTCTTCCCATATTTTCAATTTTTGGTATTTCACAAGGAATATCTAGAAGACATGGTAATCCATCTTTTATTAGAGATTTTTCTGAAATGAATTTACAGACATTTAAAGCAAAGTTACAAAGAGTAAATTGGAATAATTTATATCTCTTGGATAATCCACTACATGCTTATGGATATTTCGTTGATACCTTCAAAAATAATTATGAAGTTTGCTTTCCATTAAAAACAATAAGCAAAACCAAACGTATACGTAAATCATGGATTACAATTGAAATTTTTAGAGAAATAAGGAAGAAAAATAAACTTTACTTCAAATTTTTAAAAGATAAATCACCAACAAAACTTGCTGTTTTTAAGTCATTTCGGAATGAATTGAATACTAAAATAAAACGTGCGAAACAGGCATATTTTTCGGCACTATGTAATATGAATAATAGGAAAACATGGTCAGAAATAAATGAACTTATGGGAAGATCAAAATCCAGAACAAGAGAAATTGATAAACTAATAACTCCTCATAAAACGATTACTAACATATCACATATTTCTAATACATTCAATGAATATTTCATAGAATTCCCTTATTCTTTATCTAGTAAATTTAATAATGTATTCCAAAGATGCCATGATTATAATATCGCTAATTCCTTTTTCTTGGATGGGGTCACTGAACTTGAGACAATTCGACTAATTAATAATCTTAGTGCTAATAAAGGACCAGGCCCAGATAACTTTCATCCAGTTCCCATTAAATATTGTGCTCATGAGATTTCAGGGCCTTTAACCTACATCTTTAATCTAATCTTTTCCACTGGTGAGATTCCGCC
>QLNU02013835.1:0-19249 GCA_006491805.2 Dysdera silvatica
GAACATACAAATGATTAAAATTTGGTGCCCAATGAATGAATAGAAGGAATTCCAGCACATCAGAACTGTGCATTCAGCAGGTGTATATAAGGAGCGATTCTCAATATGTGTGGTCAAAATTTCTGTTGCATTTTGACTGCGGATATCTTACGTCGACTGTAACAATGCCTCGCAGAAAGATTCGCGCTCATTACGAGCATATGTCATAGTTTGAAAGAGGTCATGCTATCGGATTGAAAGAGGTTGGTTGGACGAATCGAAGAATCGCTGGACATGTGGGTCGAAGCGATGCGGCGGTTAGACGATGCTGGCAAGAGTGGATTAACAACGGCAGATGTCAGCGTGGGAACGGCAGCAGTCGACCTAGGGCCACAACAGAACGGGAAGATAGAGCGATTGTCAGAGCAGATGTCACAGTACCGGATTCGTCGTTATCAACTATCCAACGTGTGGCCCGCACACATGTGTCCAACATGACCCTCTGCAGAAGACTGAGAGAGCGGAATTTACGCTCGCGCCGACCGTTACGCCGCTTACCTCTCGCGCCTTTACACCGTCAAGTCCGATTACAGTGGTGCCGGGCTCGATCAACTTGGAACTGCGCTGACTGGGGACGTATAGTCTGTAGTGACGAGTCCCTTTTCCAACTGTGTCCTGACGATAACCGCAGACGTGTTGGGAGACGTCCAGAGCAGCGTGGGGATCCTGCCCTTACTATCGCACGCCACACTTGCCCATAACAGGACGTTCTGGTCTGGGGTGCCATCTCCTTTGATAGCCGGACCCCTTTGGTGGTTATTTCTGGCACACTTACAGCACAGCGGTACGTAGACGACATTCTACGACCGGTTGCGTTACCGTTCTTTTTGCTACACCCTAGACTTACGTTTCAACAAGACAATGCCTGGCCCCACACTGCACGTGTTGCTATGAATTGTCTTCAAGCTTGCCCAACACTTCCTTGGCAAGCTAGGTCTCCTGATCTCTCTGTCCCATAGAGAACATTTGGGACCCTATGGGAAGGCGATTGCAACCATCCAGGAATGTTGATGATTTAGCCCGAATGTTATAGGCAATTTGGCAAGAAATTCTGCAGGACACCATCCGGGATCTTTATCAGTCCATGCCACGTAAGTTGACAGCTTGCATCCAGGCCAGAGGTGGACCAACGACTTATTGACATCCTCCTTTTGTAACGGTCAAACTCTGCAATAAATCATTCAATTATTCTGAAATTTTAACCGTTTTTTTTATGAATGTTCTTCACATCCACCAATTTTTATCGCAATCGGACAACTCCTCCTTGGTGCGTCGATTTGTTTGTTATAGAGTGTGTAACAACACGTACTAAAACTAAAAATTTTCCCGGTGAGGGCCCCCGAATCTCCCACCATAAGAACATGCTGGATCCGCCATTGCGGAATATATCGTTATATTATTAGATTTCACTCTATCTCCCCACCATCTTCACGTTCTTAATTTCTTCAAGGAAGTGTAAAATTTACGATTACGTATTCGTTAAAATTCTTCATCCTGTGTGCTTCTGTTGAAGAAACTGTTTGGGTTTCACTGATCAAGGACTGCAAAGGTCATGCTGCGTTGAGACCAACAGTTTTTCGAGACATCCGAACTTCTTGAAGCCCAGAGAACCAACCCTCCGCACTACGAGCCCAGGATAATCGCACATTGGGGGAATGCGTTACCCCCGCAGCGCCTCTGGAAGAGTTCAAGTTTTACATGAGCAATATTTTGGCCATTTTATACCTCCCTCCCCTCGGTAAGCAAAAAGTCACACTGGCTAACATTGGAAAATAAGCATAACAGTAACCCCCCTCACCCTAAGGTGCTTACGTGATATTTGAACTCGCCCTCTGTTGACGGAACGAAAAGATTTTGAGAGGCAAAATAATAATTTTTAGGGTCTTGAATAAAAATTTAAAGTTTTTTAATGTTTTTCCAAGATACTCTAAAATATTTTGGCCATCAGTAAAATGTCCCGTTGAACAGCAGTGTATGAGGGTGCCTCCAAATGTCTTTCATATACGTCTACTCTGAATAATTCACATGCATGTCACCCTAACCTGTTATTTTTTTTATATTTCATTTACATACTTCTCATCTCTCCCTCCCTCCACATGTATATATGCGTGTTCTCGTCTCTCTCCCCCTCCACATGTATATATGCGTGTACACATTGTGTATGTGCGTGTAATCACAAAAGTGTAAACAGGGTCCAGTAAAAGTAAGTACATAGGCGTACGCAGAAAGTTCATAAGGTAGGGTTATAGGCTCAAGAGGGGGTTACAGAGCTACAACTCATATATTCCTATGTTAAATATACAAAATTTCATTGCAATGGGGGTTTAAAACCCCCATTTCAATGACATTTTCAAATCAAACCCCCCTGCGTACGCCAGTAATAAACGACAAAAGACATGAAATCCTTGACACTGCTAGTTCTCTCGTTGAGAGCTTATGCGTTAGCCTTATACCAGGCGTTCTGTGTTTTAAAAAAAGTCATTAGCTCCCTAATATATTGGCTTTTTAATATGCAGTGCACGTATGTGTTGTTTCGTGCTCATATATGTGGTAAATGCTAGTCAAGCTGTTTAAAGGACCAAGTTGGATCGGGTCAGAGTTCTTAAATCAAGTTTCGCTGGACGTGACAGGTCTTTTACAACTTAAGCAAATTAAACTCGAAAAGAATTTTCAAAAAGCTCAGAGAGAGGACTTCGTAATTGAAAATCTAAGAGCTGAAAATAGAAGAAAGCATTAGGCTTGGACTTGAAGGCTAGCGTAATAAAACTGAAACGAGATTGATATTTATCTGAAACTCGACAAGTTTAAACTGCCCGAGCAATATACTCTAAATCTTTTAGTTTTTGCTTGGATTGAGTAATGCTTGCAAAGTCACACTGACCTCATTTTGCGTGACAGACGGTGCGATATATCACTTCTTCCTACGTATGTCACTCACTCCCTGTCTGTCAGTTTCTGCAGAGTGCTAGGTCTTACGAAAATTTGGTTCTAGACCGTCTAACAATCAAATTGTGCACCATACTTGTGTGAACGGTAAATTTGAATTTTCGTTGAAAAAAGTTGAGCGGGATTTGGTATTTTTTTTTTTAAATACTCAATCGCCGTAATCTCCTTCTTTTTAAGAATACATGCAGTGCCTGATCTACGTACAGGTCAAGTGGGGCCGGGACTAGGGGCCCTATGATTTTGGGCCCCGCAGAATCCTTGAAGGAGCCCGGTATTATTTAAATTTAAACGTTATTGCAATCCTGTTTATATACAATTGTCCGAAAAAATTTTCGTTATCGGTAAGTCTGAATACTGAAATAGTGTGATTTATTAACCGAAAACTGCAAGGGCCACTTTTTTTTTAGGGTCTATTTTAACTTTCGGACCCACAAAAACCTTCTGCTGGCACTGAATACGTAGTTTCTTTCTCACTTTAGATATATGTTATACAACCTCGTTCTCCTTTCTCAAAGACACACACACGCAGAGAGAGAGAGAGACGTTATTTCTTTGAAAATATCTGTTATTTGAATTTTGTATTTTTTTCATTGGCATCATATCAGCAGTTTAAGTTTGTGCATTATCATTAGGCAAATTTAAATGATGAATGTTTCACAAGTATACATACTTATTTTGTAAATGTGTAAGTCCTCTTGGAAAATCTTTTAGTTTTAGGTTCCATTTTTTCAAACTTTAAAAAAAAAAAGATCCTACCTGATGCCTTGTCAGAAATGATTTTCTTATCGCATCTCTAACTACGGATTGAATTCCGAATGTTCTCATCATTCTTCTCCTACGAATTTCCATTTCTTAACAAGAAGCCCGAAACGCGAGATTTCTCACGTTCCTTTTACATTTATTATAAGTTCTCGTTGAACGTTAATGTACTTCGTTTTCCTATCTTCAAGATGGTGAAATATAGCTGTTGTTTGCCCGTAAAGCAGAACTTTCGTATTTCTAAGTTCATCTAAACGATGTTCCATCGGGGAGAATATATTTCGTTTATTTTTAACCCTTTGACTGGCCGCCGTTTTTCCGTGAATGCTCCTTCAAAATGCGCCCGATTGAGCATATAATGCTTCTAAAAACGACTGCCACATTTTAGCAAATGCTCTTAACATTTCTCTCTCTCTGGATTTCCTTCCCCTCCTCCCCTAATGATTGACACCTCACAGTTGGAGAGAGCATGAGTAAGATTCAATTCCTATGGTTTACACAGCCATTATACTATCACCCACCTAAATTTCTTGCCAGGACAATGAGCCTATTTTTCTCCTTACCCCTTTCAGCCCCAGATATTTTGGGTGTGAAATGGACACTCGTCGGGATCTGTTATCAAGAACAAACAACGATCCACTTTAAGAACCACAGTGTATAAAGTCCTTTATGTACGGGACTGCCGTTCACCGCAGGAGAAAAGAGAGGTCCCGAAGTTTGAAAGTAATTCATTTACATATTATTGACAGCGGGAATTTCCTTTCAATACTGGTTTTAATCAAGTTCTGTTGGTTTGCAGTTCTCAACTTTCGTGAGAGTGCGGGCCAGTAAATAATGTTTTGTATAAGATAAGAGCCAACAAATTTATTCGTAAATACCTTTCCAATTTTTTTCAAAGTTCATAAATTAAACTAGCATAAGAATTAATTATGGTATAATCATAAAGAAAATTAATATCCCTATATATATACTGTGGGGTATGTTAACAAGTATACAATGAAATTAGTTATCAATCACTGAATTAATGCCAAATAGAAAAAATGGTTTGTTTCCCATAACATGTGCAAAAAAATTAGAGGCGCTCGGTCAGTAAAAGTTTTTTTTTTACTAAAATTTCTGTAGCATATATAATTAAATTGGTCGTTGTGGTATTAATACTTGTCGTAATCGATTATGCAATAAGTTATTGGTCATCAATTAATCGATTATTAGTTCAAATGCCGATTATTTGCTTCAAAAGTGTAGAAAAACGTTAGGTCAAAAATTTTCCATATTTTGTAAGGTCGATAAGTATCCGCTTAAATAGATTTACAAAGAGACCCGTTTTTATGCACATTTAATAAAATATCGATATAAGGCTGAATATATATATGCCTGCGTAAAATTTAAAAGTTATAGCTAAAATCCACACAATCATAAAATCCATTTTTTTAACAAATTGCTTTTCGCAATTATACATGTATGATAATTTTCAGCAATATTTTAATTAATTTACAGGCACATATAGACAAACTTGTATGCAGTCCCGGATTTTTGTATAGAAAAAGTAACCAAGAGCCCCAGAAAGGGCCGGTCATATTGCTGAAAATGTAAAATATCAGATAGCGCTTTTGGATGCTTGGAATTTAATTAAAAATGCCAAAATTATGCATGCATGTATGTATATATATATGTGTGTGTGTGTGTGTGTGTGTGTGTGTGTGTGTGTGTGTGTGTGTGTGTAATATACATATATAATATACCATTTCCATTATTTTTCATATCTTTGCTATATATGTTTTTAATTTATACTCCACTCCTAATTCGCTATATTTGCCTGATTTCGTTATTATTCTTCCCTAAATATTTTTTTAACATATCGATAATACAATATATCCATATGTACCTTATGTATCTCTCGTCAATGCATTCACTTGCAGCTGATGCGCATTATGCGTTGACGCATATAGCTTTCTTTAAAAAAAAAATAAAGAATTTTTTAAAAATAAATTTATTTCAATTCCGCTATCCATTATTCCATTAACCCATTTATTTCACACACACACACACATATAAAATAAGTAATTTTTTTTTTAAATTTTCCCGCAAATTCCGCCATTAATTGAACCACGTACTTTTAGCCTGGAGCGCTTGAAAACCTTAATCTGTCACTGTTGTTTGTATGCACATATATGTGTACGTGTGATTAGCAGTCGTTAAATCAGGATTTTATTATTAATGTTATATAAAAAAAACACAATTTTTGTAACTTGCGAAGTTTCTATCAGAATAAAACAAAATTTGGACACATTCTTAATATACTTTTTCTTAAACGTTATCTAACTTTCATATTGATTTTAAAAAACATCGCACAGTTGGGTTTCAAAAATTAAGAAACCATCCTGTCTATAAGATATGTGCTGCCTCAATTTTCTTAATTTCCACGTAAATAAAACGCATAATCTCCCCTAGTTGTTGATTAACAGTCTCTATGGCTAGAATGGTAATAGATACCTCATCTTTGTCTAGAAGTAGTCAATAAGTTTGGAATATAATACCTTGGGCCTATCCCTTCCAGCTTCTTGAGGCTTTTTGGGGTTGAAAGAGTCATAGATCGGAATTTGGTTCCAGAGTAAATAAATGGCTTGTAGATACATAACGGTGTGGATCTAGCAATTGAACAACTAATATTTTCCCTCTCATCTGACAAAAATAAAAACTACTTCAGTTGGACATGATGTTTCTCATACTAGATCCACGACCGCGCTGTAAGAATTTAACGTTTTATAAAATAGTCTGGAAAATAATTTTTTACCATTGCTTGTTGTTAGGAAAATGTTGTACAAACCAAAGTGTCAAAAAGCAAGGCATAGATTCCATAATGTCGAAAGGTGCCCGTTGAATCGAGAGAATTATAATTTGCCTTGCGGTGGTAACGCGTTTGCCTACTGCGCCGTTAACTCGGGTTCGACTCTCAACAATGCAAAGAACGCTTACTCCGAGATCTCATAAAGATCGCACTGCTCACTGTAGTCCAGGGGTTTGGTTCCCTATGCCTTAAGAGGTTCAGATTCCTCGGAAAACAGCAAGTCTGGGCGCACCATGACCATTGTATTCCTTGAGCCGTAAAATAAAAGAAAAAGGCAGAATTGTTATTAAACTATAATTTAAATTTTTTAAAAGTAGAGTTGCTTTTTAGCATTGATTTTTTTACCTCATGCAAAAAAAGGGTGTTTTTTTTATCATAACCCGACCGACTCTAAAAAAAAAGGGCAAATTTTTGGATTCTAACATTTTTGTATTACTTTAGAAGAAACAAATAATCGATTTATTGATGGCTAATATTTTGCTGAATAATCTATTGCGAAGCATAATAGTCTAGCATTAAATTACTATGTAAAAATATTAATGTACATTTTATCAAAATATACGGTTAATATGATTATTTTAAAATAATTTTCATCAGAAAATGAGCTCGCAAATTTTTATCAGATTTTAGAATGGTTTCTATGGCTTTCCTTCCGAACATTCACCAATTTTATCTTTCATATTCTCAATTTGTTGGTTTTGATATTAAATAATTTTATGCATTAAGAACAATAGAAATTATATTTCTCACTTTACATCTAAAACTCAAAATTAAAATTCTGATACATAAATCAATTTTAAAAAACGGAACGTGTGATTAGCAGTCGTTAAATCAGGATTTTATTATTAACGTTATATCAAAAAAACACAATTTTTGTAACTTGCGAAGTTTCTATCAGAATAAAACAAAATTTGGACACATTCTTAATATACTTTTTCTTAAACGTTATCTAGCTTTTCATATTGATTTTAGGAAACATCGCACAATTAGGTTTCAAACAGACACACAGATCTGAACACAGGAAATCTGAACGTTAAATGACAGCATTGTCGATACTTACCAAAACAACAAAAAGGATTGACAAATATTCTTTTGTACGAATTTCGTATGTGTGAGGCCCTGCGGTGGCGCAGTGTGGTAACGCGTTCTCCTAGTGCGCCGCTAATCCGGGTTCGACTCCCAGCAGTGCAAAAAGAACGCTTACTCAGAGATCTCATAAAGATCGCACTGCTCACTGTAGTCCGGGGTTTGGTTCCCTAGGCCTTAAGAGGTTCGGATTCCTCGGAAAACAGTAGGTTGTACAATATTATTGTACAATAGTCAACGAGCCATCTGAGAACAATTTTTCCCCTCTT
This sequence comes from Dysdera silvatica, assembly GCA_006491805.2. Classification (NCBI taxonomy): domain Eukaryota; kingdom Metazoa; phylum Arthropoda; class Arachnida; order Araneae; family Dysderidae; genus Dysdera; species Dysdera silvatica. The sequence continues at coordinate 7,948 of QLNU02013835.1, forward strand.
GTTACAAACCTCTCTTTCAATCAACATAATTTCTTCTTCCAACAACAATTGTTTCCTTTCCTTTTACTTAGCATTCTGCACAATAGATGGGCCCTGCGGTGGCGCAGTGTGGTAACGCGTTCGCCTAGTACGCCGTTAATCCGGGTTCGACTCCCAACATTGTACAAAGAACGCTTACTCAGAGATCTCATAAAGATCGCACTGCTCACTGTAGTCCGGGGTTTGGTTCCCTAGGCCTTAAGAGGTTCGGATTCCTCGGAAAACAGTAGGTCCCGGCGCAGCATGACCACTGTAGTCTTTGAGCCGTAAAACCAAAAAACAAACTGCACAATAGATGGCGACACAATCAGGCTTTTTGTTATGTTACCTTTTTTCGCCTTTTTCACTTTTTCTTTTTTGATTTAGTGGCAACAAGTTAGTCTGGACAATTTTTCTGACGATGGTGGACGCTTGATTTTCCACCTAAACAATTGTAAAAATGTATCTCCAGCTCAAATTAAACTGCGTTTGTCTGTAATTTGTTTTTAAATATTGTTTTTCGGAGTGTATCGCTCATATTTCTCTCATAACATACGTTTATTCGTTCTTTTGTAAAAAAATTTGAATTCTCCCCGAAATTAAATCCCGGCTACGTCCTTGTGTGGCTGACCACATTTCCAGGTGGGGGTGGTGGCTTTGCCTGAATGAAAGGAATTTCAAGGTGGAAACAAAAGTAGTGCCATGATAGGGAAACTACTAAATCACACATACTCTTTCCAGAAAAGATTTATATTATGCAAATGGGTAAACGTTAGTTTTTTGTTTTTTTTCACTAAGTGGATTTGAATGCGAAGTTAAATTTTATTATAGAACATTATGATAAGACGGACTGTATTTGGTAAAACTATGTTTACTCTGTAACTCAGTAGCAAAGCGTATATATACGCTTTGGCCAGTTTTCGAACATTCCCTTGGACGTATATACGTTTCGGCCGTTTTTCGAGCACTTTGGAAAAGCGTATATATATACGCTTCGGCCAGTCAAAGGGTTAAAAATGCTGGTTTTACCGGTTCGTTAGTGGGTTGAAGCTATCTTGAAGGCAAAACAAAATCGCTGGAGATTTGAAAATTCAAATTAAGTTGAAAGGGAAGTAGGTGTGCGGTTCCATTTCTTACATATCTGTCTTACTACCTTTTATCATGAATCTTGGATAAAGAGCGCAGAAGGCCTGGAACAGTGTCTGTAAGTTCTGTGTCTCAGCTTTACACGGAGCGCATGGTGGAACCCTTGCTCCAGAAGTGCGGCTTTTCATGTAAATAGCTGCAGCAATGCGCTTGCATCTGAGGAACGCAGAGTGAAAGAGCAATCCCGACCCGCCTTCTGCGCATGTGCATGATCTTCGCAAAAATTCCTATCAGTGGTTCCATTTAATTATTTTTACTTTGGCTACAAAAATAGGAGAAAATAGCTTTCATATATCGAACAATAGTGCAGCTCCGCATTTGTATCCCTGCTAATATAATATTTTGATTATAACTTAGTATTTTTATAAATAAATCAGTACTTACCTGAATCACAGAGACCGAACTGGGTGGAGGCCCCCACGCTCGTCGCTTCGCGATTCATGCCATTTCAATCACATTCGATGTGCTCTGCCTGAATCAGTATATGTTGATTCAGCATCTTCATGCACAAGTTCCCTACTACAATTTTCTGCCGTTACTAAATTTTCGCTTAACTGGACGTCCAGGCGCAAACGCAGAAACGCGACAGAAGAAACTCTCCTCTCCTCCCGCGATCTAACGGCTATATGCTAGTAGACAGTGGCCTAAATAGGTATTTTGCCGCCCCTCTACCCAATGAGGTAACAAAACAAATTTTGTTTTCTAAAGTCTAATTGCCGCCCTCCGAAATATGGCGACCGCCCCCGTAGCTACGCTACTGCTAGTAGATCTAGCTATTTTATAGCGTGTTTCGGCATTACTAGTACTTAAAAGGCGACGTGCTTGCATTTACGAGTCCCCCCCCGCACATGCGCAGAAGGGGGATCAGGATTGCCCCTTCAGTCTGCGTTCCTCAGATGCACATCCCCGCTAGCGGCTTCTGCGTTTCTCCCATCCTTTTATGTGATGCTTGAAATTCGTTTTCCCAAACATTTAAGGGTTCGGTTAAGGCTACTAACGTGTGTAGCGCGTTCTCGCTCAGTTGTCGCCTAATGCCGTTACTAAACGGGTTGTTCCATTGCAGTTTAGGGAAGGGCGTCTTTCCCGAACTGGTTTTTCGCCCGGGAAAAACCAGTTGCCGCAACACGTCCTTCCCTAAACAGCAGTGTAGCAACCCGTCTGGAAACTGTGTCGGGCGTCAGGTCTGCGCGAACGGACTATAGGTCTTTTCCAATTCTGTTAGCATGAATTTGAGAAGAGCCGTAGTTCTATGTTGTTCAAATGAAAAGGCTAAGGGTTTTTTAAGTTGATAGCACTGCTTAGAAGGTCAGTAGCGGAATGCTGAGATATGAACATCCTCGCGAATTGTAGAACTGGGTCTTGCTTCAGTTTAACTTTTTTAATTGCAAATTATTTACCGTAGAAATCTGTCGATCAGCTATCCCTGAACAGGCGCCCTCTATCCCTTTTTTTTTCTAAGTCTGAAATTCCGAAAAACTGCGTGAAACAACCTCTTATCTCCCAAGGCCGGATCCAGGCAGGGGGGGCGCGCACCCACTGAGAATAATGTTTACATTAAAAATGATTATTTTCAAGTAAAAAGATACTTAAAACTAAATTTACAAGTGAAATTTTCGAGCTTTGCGCCTCCCTGAAATTTTATTCTGCGTCTGCCCTTGTCCCCCCAAAAAAAAAAGCAACACAAAAATCGCCGTCAAATAAACTAAATTTGTTTTTAAAAATATCGTTATTGTGTCGCATATTAATGCACACATATGATAGGCTGATCATAAATATTGTCTCTTCCCTATACTTTGCAATTTTTCGTTGCATTTGAGGGGGCTAGACGGCAGAATTTTATTTATTTCTACTTGTACAGCGGGAGTGGGCATGGGCGTAACTATCTTCGAAGTCTAGGGAGCTAACTTTTTTGTACGGGGAGGGGGAGGGCTAAAGCGTATTCCTCAATGCTTAGAAAAATTTTTTTAGAGGGTTAGCTGTTAGTCATGGCAATGGAGGTTGGGGGGGACAAAAATCGTTGTGCCCAGGACACTTCGTACCTTAAATCCGGCCCTGGTTGCTATATATTCAAATTTCACATATACAGTTTGGACTTGAAAGTGGCCAGCTTATTGAAGAAGTTAGCAGGCATGTCTGAAAGGGAAGTGTTTAATTTAGTGGCGTATGTAGGGAGTAGCTGAAGAAGAAGGGGGATCTTGGGCGAATGAGTGATAAAAATATTTAAAATAAGATTTTTAAACTGCTTGTTAATGAAAATTATATTTAAAATTGTGTTAGAAAGCTTTTATGTGTTTATTATTTCCAAATCAGTTTTTGTTAGCAAAATATTGCGCTGGCTGTACAGTAATTATTATTAAAGCAAAAACTGTAGTTGATCCCCGTTTTTTCTTGCTCCTCCCTCCCCTGCTTTAAAGGATAAGTGGATTAAGAAGGTAAATTTGTATAAGGGTAAATGGGACATACAGTGTGTTCATTCGGTCCAATGTCTGCTTTAAAAAAAAATCGTAGTTCTTTAAAGTCTTTATGTGGATTTCCTATTGCTAGATTATGTAAAAAAAAAGAGATTTACCTTGGAACTGCCACATTAAATCATAAGAAAGCGGAACAACTCTTGGTCTTTCCAAGGCTGGCCAACCAGTTTAATACATTCCCCCTTGGCTCCACCAGCTTATACAAAAAAAGCACATCCAGATCTCGTCGTTTTCACAGTTAGTGGCATGACCAAGGAAAGTCAAGTTGACAAGCTCAGCTGACACCCTTCGTTTTCCGTCGTATCCATAATGATGCACTGTTATTGATAATAGTAGTAGTACAGTGGAACCTGGTAAAGCGGCCACCTGAATAAGGTGACCACATTTGTAAGAGAGAACTGGTGGGGACTTACTCATGCCTGTACTAAAGTCTGTCAGTGGCCAACTGTCTATGGCGACCATTGCAGTCCGGTCCCAAGGGTGGTCACATCAGGCAGGTTCTACTGTGCTTTTTGAGTACGAAACGAAAGGGAAAATATGTTTATTTACAATCAAGATATAATGGACGCCCGCTTTGTCTTCGTTTGTTTGAACTAGATTGTTTTCTTTGAAAGTCACACGATGAAACAAATAGGTTTCCTTATTACGGAAAGAAGTGTCTGGATACGAAGTTGATTCTATTTATTATGTTCTTAATTACCTTCATTTATTTATTTTTTTCTGGTCTGCAGTTCACGTGATGACTTATTGAAATATTTGGTTGTTGTATTTAAGCCTTCGAATTGTTATACCTGTATTCTACTCGAAATAATTGATATATTGGAAAGCGAGCCTCTTTAGCAATTCCCAAATAGCTTTCACGGATGTACGTGTGTGATGGCTATCAGTTATTCAAATAAAATGTTCATGTTGGAAGCGCCTGGGCAAACTGCCATCAGGGAGCAATTTTGCGCTTTCGAGTAGAACGGAAAGGCAAAGAGTGAGACAGGAAGAGAGAGATAGAGAGAGGGGGGGAGAGAGAGAGAAAGATCCAGCTGGCAGGATTATACACAAGAGATCAATTTTACTTCTTTTTTTTATAGGCAATTTTGGAGAGAAAGATAAAATAAAATTGCTAAATAATTTACTATGTTCTCTAGATCTATTCTGATACTCCCCTGGAGACGGTGGTTGGTGAAATCACCAGTTCCCCGACGATCTCTAAAACCAAAACTCGAGGATATTGCTGAGACACGAAAGATGGTGGGGGAAAAAACTATTCTGGATTGCCACGTGCGAATGTGGGCTGTCCCAGAGCCCAGCTGTCAATGATGATTGATGGTCTTTTAGTGGTCTTGAAAGTGGTGCCATGATGGTCCCGATGAGGGGTAGTGATATGTGCGTAAAAATACAACTCTTAAAACAAACCGCCCTTTTTTTTTTCTTCTTCTCAAAAGCGCCTTTGTCATTAGATGGTTGATGACCCGTTACTTCACTAAAATCAAATGTGTTCTCCAGTTTCAAGAAAATGGGCTAATCCATCAACTCTTAATTTTGGGTTGATTTCCGTGGACGACTGGGAGGTGGTATTGTGCCCTCCTCCCTGAGAGATGATATGCTTTGAGCTATAGTTCGTTCACGAAAAGTAGTCCGATGGTACCGTTAGAAATAACGGGAGCTGACGTCACAAACGGCCTAGCCGATTACAGCAGAGGGGAGAATGTCATTTCAGAACTGGTTTTTAGCGAACTTTTGTCTGCGTCAAAAACAAGTTCTGAAATGGCGTCCTCCCTTCTGCTGTAACCGGCTAGGCCGTTTGTGACGCCAGCTCCCGTGAATTCAGATATTCTTTGACCTAATCTTTCTTTCTTTCCTTCTTTTTTCTCATTATGATGCCATGCTTAAGATACGAGATAAACATGACGTTTCAATGATGGCAGGCTCGATGACGAGATAAGCATGGCATCTTGATATATGAGGCAATCTCATTTATTTCTAACCTAATTTCCAGTCCAGTACCTTTTATTTTAAAATATCAACGTACCCTCATCTATTTAATGTTTTCATTAGAAACGTGTAATAAAGGCGCAAGAGCCTGCGTCCTCGTATTTTTTTTTTAAAAATTGTCTTTACTAACTCCATTTATTACTGCTTTATTACATAGCTTATTGCATTATCTATCACTGATTATTACGTTATCTATTATTGCTTATTACACTATTATTGCTTATTACATTACCTAGTATTGCTTATATTATCCATCATTGCTTATTACATTATCCACCATTGCTTATTACATTATTTGTTATTGCTTATTGCATTATCTATTATTGCTTATTGCATTATCTATTATTGCTTATTGCATTATCCATTATTGCTTATTGCATTATCCATTATTGCTTATTAAATTATCTATTATTTCTTATTACATTATAAATAATTGCTTATTACATTATCTGTTGTTGCTTATTACATTTATTATCGCTTATTACATTATAAATAATTGCTTATTACATTATCTGTTGTTGCTTATTACATTTATTATCGCTTATTACATTTTAAATTATTTTTACCGTATGTAAGTAATTGTACCGTTTTGATAGTTTGATTTGACGTCCACTCTATTACATACTTTACTTGAAAATCGTATTTATTGTTTCATTACATCAAATTTAACCCTTTATAACGAGTCCTTCGTATATTCCAACGATACCAAAGAACGCATGTCGGTTATCTCCCCATCGTAGTCCGGGGTTTGGTTCCTTAGACGGCAGAGTTTTGGGGATTTCTCGGAAAATTGGAGGTCCTTTCCCCGCAAAATCAAACAAGATCTGAGGCCCTACGTGGGTGTATTGGTAACTCGTTCGCTTAGTGTACGGTAATTGTGGAACGACGCTTCTGTGCAAAAACAAAACAAAAAGAAAAAGAAAAACTTGCCGATTAACGGCTCGTCGTTGTCCAGGGGTTGGTTCCATGGACCTTAGAAGTTCGAGTCCTCGGAAAACGCTGTATGTCCTGGCGCGGCATGACCCCTGCCGACCTTACGCCGGATCACCCAAGATCTAATCCACTCAATCCCGCTCTTGTAACAAGATGTATGTTTTAGCTCCCGAACTCTAATATTCATTCACTATCATCGGGATTCTAATAATGCTTACTGCGTCTGCAGTCAGGAGCGTAGTGGCTCAAAAAATCACAAGGGAAGGTGGGGGGGCTTTAATAGCTTTGAAAAAGATTGTAATTCGTCTTCAAATGCAAAAATATGCCCCAATATCAAAAGGAGTTTAAGATTCCTGAGTTCCCCCCCTCCCCTCACTTGCCTACCCCATGCTTGCAGTCGGATAAATTTCCTGAATTTACCTTGTTGGGATGCTCTTATATTAAGCCGCAAAGGACCGCCAAAGTATTCTTTACGTTTCGACTTGGTGCTTTCTGCCGCGAAGTCGGTGTGATTTTAGCTGGGATGCAGTGTAACCAGGCGGATACGTTTTTAATGACTTTGTCCCTGCCGCCCTGAATGAGCAGCCCACTGGAAATGCATCTCGCCTGATCGCGGTTTTTAAACGAGATTTCTGCGTGGCCCGCAGCGATATTTGGAATAGCTAGTTCTCGTATACCTGCCGACATTAATCGGCCCAAAATGTTTTGCAAGGCTTGTCGACGAGGATTTATTTCGGGTGCCCTGGGGGGTCCTCTCAAAGCGGAAAGAAATCGACGCCATCAGAGGACACGCGAATGCAATCTCGTCAACGGGTTAATCTAAATCAGGTTTTGCAGTTTCGCCGACGTCACCTTATTATTATTTTTTTTTTAATGATTTCTCATATATGTAATAATTATATGTAATGATGTTATTTTTTTACTTATAATTGGCATTTATGAATTGTTCTCTCTCTGTTTTATAATGCGCTTCGATGTAACGTCTTTACATTGTGCAGAACATATTTTTAATTGGCCCACGAATTTGCGTAAATAACGTTAATTAGGTGATACTCATGGGCACCCTGAGGGGCGAGGGAATGCAGTTGCACCCCCCTGGTTTATGAGAAAACGGGGGGGGGGAAAGGGACTGAATCCACAAGTCCAACATTATTCAATTGGAATTTTTCGTGTATGTACTCCCAGCATATAATTCTAGGACGCCTATTGTGATACAGTCTACGATGTTTTATATAAAGTCGATTAAAGCCTGCGCAGGCTATTCTTGCGGGGAAAAAAAAAAGATGGAAGGTGTCCTTGTTGTGCAGGGTTCCCACGCAAACTGGAATTGTTAGGGAATTTGGAATAGTCCCGAAAAGTCAGGAACAAGGTTTCATGCCCAACCAGGGAAAGTCAGGGAAACCTTCCTAACCCGTTCTGGATATCTAAATTTCAGGGCAAGACGAGCAGCACCTTAGCTAGATGATATGGCGCCCCTGGTGGAACCGTCCAGATTCTTGGCGCCCCAAAACCACCGGACATAATCTTCCCTGTGGATTGTGTCGGCCGGTTCTCAACCCTTTCAAGCTGCGACCCACTTTTATAGTAACCAAAAGATCCGCGCGCCCCACAATTATTTATGACCCCCAAAACACATTAAATACAAAATTATATTATATATATTACATTAATTATGTACATTAAGGTCCATTTTCAGTGCCCCAGTGGGGAGCATAGCCCACGTTGCGAAACACTGTCCTAGAACGTGTGCTCATTTCCTGCCTATCGTCGTCTGGGATTTGGTTTCCCCGGCAGCGAGGTTCAGATTCCTCGGAAAACTGTAAGTTCCGGCGCAGCATGACCTTTACCGTCCTTGCGCCTTAAAAATACAAACCAGCAGTCGTCAATTTAACGACAGCTACAAGACCTGGCTTGGCAGGCATTTTTTGCTTTGAATATCGCGTAATGGGATAATAAATAGGATTTAGTTTTCTTTGCAGCGAGGCCCGAATTCCTTGGAAAACTGTAGGTTCTGGCGTGGCATGATCTTTATCGTCATTGCGCCTTAAAAATACAAGCCAGCAGTCGTTAACGTTACGACAGCTACACGACCTATCTTGGTAGGCTCTTTTTTTCTCTGAGGGGTAGGTTGAAGAGAGAGTTGGTTTCTTGAAGGGGTAGGTTTTTGGACCTAAGGTGAGAGTTGCTGGGTATTAAGTCGATTCAATTCGTGTTTTTAATTGACTTCAATTAATCTTTTTACTTACCCGGTAAATGATACCATGATATTATTGAAATTCTACAATAATTTCTGCCACCCACGTATAGATTATAGCTCAAACTAGAGCTTTTTTCGTTTTGGAGAAAAAGAGACGCTTTCCCCATCCTGGATTCGAACCAGGGTCCCTCCGTAGTAGTGATTCGAATCCAGGATGGGGAAAGCGTCTCTTTTTCTCCAAAATTACATAAGCTCTAGTTTGAGCTGTAATTAAAACGTGGGTGGCAAAAATTATTGTATAATAAATTCCCCCACGAAAACTCACAAAAATCTCGCCCCGGAGGCTTTCTTGTGTTGACCATATTTGGCAATTGTGTTATCCCTGTGAAGGGTAATAATATCTTACATTATTGAAATTCGTTGTTGCTGCGTTCATCTTTCGAGTTGCTCTACTTTTATTCCAGCTCGGAAGTCATGGATATATCGGAAAGAGAAAGTTATTCACTACCGGTGCAACAAGCCCTTACGCCGCACAAACACAAACATTTTGACTTTCCACATTTGCGGCTTTAAAATATTATTGTTTTATGACATTTTCGTTCCAGGGAGCTAGTTAATACTGGCGATTTGGCCCCTTGTTGTTTTTGGCTCCTTTTTACACACAGCGATCACGAACGAGTGCAGACACAAAGGAAAGCTAACGAAGGTAGACGAACGTCCCCACGCTGCATTTTTCTTTTCGGTTGAAGGCAAGATTTAGAGAAACGAGGATGCCATTTGTCCTGTGTCTTTTCCCAGATCCGCTATTGGTTTCGGGTTTCAAAGGAGCGGTGGAGTCAAAGAATGTTCACGGGACCGACCGAAGTCCCGTGATCTTACCCCCACCTCCACCTTTGTCTTTACACAAAGAAATGTTCCTTTCCTTTGTGTTACGGTAGCAACCTTGTGAGTTATTATCTGAGTAACCCGACCATCTATGGCTTACGTGAAGAGGTGACACTCCTCATAAATTTTCTCCTACTAGTTTCAAGACTTCAGTGAGAGACTGGAGTTCATGTGATGTATACCTAAACGAATCAGTGGGAAAGTGAGGCTGGTGGGATTGCTAGTTTCTATAATTTGAACCATTTCAACGTTCGAAGTTTGGCGGTAGTGTAGCAATTCAAAACTCGGGGGGGGGGTGCTCAGGTGACTTCGAAGGAGATTATTTGATGCGTCCTTGGAGAGAATGCTGTGTTTTGATATCCATGGAGCTATACCCCCACCCCCTCACTTTCCTACGCCATTGAAGTTTGACTACGTCCACTGGCGCCGTTAGTGGAGGAACAGGGGGACCCGTCCCCCTCCGATTTCAAACAAAATTCCTTCTAATGGAATATTGCCCCTCTCCTCCCCCCAATATTTTTATGCCGTCGGTGCCATGACTACTTTAGTCGACATTTTCAAACAGTTGATTCGTTGCTTTTAAAGTTTTTTTCCACACTTTTGGTTGGCTGTTGGTTGAGAAGCAGGGCTGTTTCTGGGTTGTTTGACGCCCTTATGGATTTATTTAAGACTTCGATACGTGCAGTGTTCAGTTTTATATCTACAAATGCGTAGTTTTAAACAGATACTATGCAAAAGAGAAATAGTTTTAATTTTTATTTCCACAAAATGCAACAAAGATCCCTGATATTGTCTTCGAATCGAAGATAATAAAATAAACTGTCTGCTGCCGCTCAAGTGCTGGAGCACCTTTCGCCATCCCTCCAGGAGCGGTCGTATGGATAAGCGTTACGATCTTTTCTGGGATGTTCCAGAAAGCAGTTTCTAATGTGCATTGGTACACTGCTGTGGTGAGTGTGTGAGTGATTTACGCAAGAAGGGCAATGGGAAAGGTGGCCGCCGAAGGGGGCAGCGCTGTATTCCCAGACAGGCTTTTGTCATATGATATGACGACCAGTGGACCGAGAAGGGACACTGGGAGGAGGGGGCATTGCGGATGATTGTCGATCGAAACAGGCGTACAGAGACGCACAGCTCACATGATTGTCGTCATTCAACGTCGTCCGGAGACCATCCACGATCAGTCCGCCCCGAAGAGCGGCCTAAATAGATGGATGGCACGGAAGAACACCCCGGGCCGGCCGGTATTCCTACAGGAAACCACCGGACACCGTTGAGTGGGTGAGGTGCCGCGAGCGGCAGCGAACAGGCGTAGAACATTCCCCGCAACCAGGGCGCGCGAGACCAGCATAGTCCGGACAGGCATTACATACCAAATTATCATCCACTGTTTGCGAAAGCTGGCCCCCAAGCGACCGCAGCGGACGAAAACGATGACGAAATCCCGTCATGTAAAGAAGGCCAAGCACGGCCCTAGCGACGAAGTCCGAATTACGAGGGAGGGCGGAGTCCGGTCCCAGAATAGCAGAAGCAGACATCGATCCACCACCGCCCGGCGGCCAAAATGAATGTCCCAAACACTTCGTCTTAAGCGAGCTGGAACCAACACCCGCCAGCCCGGACAGCAGAGAACAGACATCCGCACGCCACCAGAGCTGAGACCGAA
>QLNU02013835.1:19349-45694 GCA_006491805.2 Dysdera silvatica
TGTTTGGACTCCACATGAAGCCTTTAGTCCAACAAACGTCCACCAACTCAAGTCGGATTCAGAAACTTTTCACTTGGGGCGATTCGTTTCTGATTCCTGTTTTTCGCTAAGTGTCCGGTACTCCTTCATAATTTTATTCCTTCAATTTTTATTCCTTCATAATTTCAATTTTATTCCTTTCATAATTTCATAATTTTATTCCTTTCATAATTTACAATTTTATTCTTTCATAATTTTATAATTTTATTCCTTTCATAATTTCATAATTTAAACTTCATAATTTTATTCCTTCATAATTAATGGAAATAGTATATTATATATGTATATTATACACACACACATATACATACATAATTTTGGCATTTTTAATTAAATTCCAAGCATCCAAAAGCGCTATCCGATATTTTACATTTTCAGCAATATAACCGGCCCTTTTTGGGGCTGTTGGTTACTTTGTCTATAGAAAAATCCGGTACTGCATACAAGTTTGTCTATATGTGTCTGTAAATTAATTAAAATATTGCTGAAAATCATCATACATGTATAATTGCGGCCATGCAATTTGGTAAAAAAAAAAAGTGGATTATATGATTGTGTGGGTTTTAGCTATAACTTTTAAATTTTACGCAGGCATATATATATATTCAGCCTTATATCGATATTTTATTAAATGCGCATAAAAACGGGTCTCTTTGTAAATCTATTTAAGCGGATACTTATCGACCTTACAAAATATGGAAAATTTTTGACCTAACGTTTTTCTACACTTTTGAAGCAAATAATCGGCATTTGAACTAATAATCGATTAATTGATGACCAATAACTTATTGCATAATCGATTACGACAAGTATTAATACCACAACGACCAATTTAATTATATATGCTAAAGAAATTTTAGTAAAAAGAAAACTTTTTCTGACCGAGCGCCTCTAATTTTTTTGCCCATGTTATGGGAAACAAACCATTTTTTTTCTATTTACATTAATTCAGTGATTGATAACTAATTTCATTGTATACTTGTTAACATACCCCACAGTATATATATAGGGATATTAATTTTCTTTATGATTATACCATAATTAATTCTTATGCTAGTTTAATTTATGAACTTTGAAAAAAATTGGAAAGGTATTTACGAATAAATTTGTTGGCTCTTATCTTATACAAAACATTATTTACTGGCCCGCACTCTCACGAAAGTTGAGAACTGAAAACCGACAGAACTTGATTAAAACCCAGTATTGAAAGCAAATTCCCGCTTTCAACAGTACGTAAATGAGTAATCTTCAAACTTCAGAAACCCTCTTTTCTCCTGCGGTGAACGGCAGTCCCGTACATAAAGGACTTTATACACTGTGGTTCTTAAAGTGGATCGTTGTTTGTTCTTGATAACAGATCCCGACGAGGGTCCATTTCACACCCAAAATATCTGGGGCTGAAAGGGGTAAGGAGAAAAATAGGCTCATTGTCCTGGCAAGAAATTTAGGTGGGTGATAGTATAATGGCTGTGTAAACCATAGGAATTGAATCTTACTCATGCTCTCTCCAACTGTGAGGTGTCAATCATTAGGGGAGGAAATCCAGAGAGAGAGAAATGTTAAGAGCATTTGCTAAAATGTGGCCGTCGTTTTTAGAAGAATTATATGCTCAATCGGGTGCATTTTGAAGGAGCATTCACGGAAAAACGGCGACCAGTCAAAGGGTTAAAAATAAACGAAATATATTCTCCTCGATGGAACATCGTTTAGATGAACTTAGAAATACGAAAGTTCTGCTTTACGGGCAAACAACAGCTATATTTCACCATCTTGAAGATAGGAAAACAAAGTACATTAACGTTCAACGAGAACTTATAATAAATGTAAAAGGAACGTGAGAAATCTCGCGTTTCGGGCTTCTTGTTAAGAAATGGAAATTCGTAGGAGAAGAATGATGAGAACATTCGGAATTCAATCCGTAGTTAGGGATGCGATAAGAAAATCATTTCTGACAAGGCATCAGGTAGGATCTTTTTTTTTTTTAAAGCTTGAAAAAATGGAACCTAAAACTAAAAGATTTTCCAAGAGGACTTACACATTTACAAAATAAGTATGTATACTTGTGAAACATTCATCATTTAAATTTGCCTAATGATAATGCACAAACTTAAACTGCTGATATGATGCCAATGAAAAAAATACAAAATTCAAATAACAGATATTTTCAAAGAAATAACGTCTCTCTCTCTCCCTCTCTCTCTGCGTGTGTGTGTCTTTGAGAAAGGAGAACGAGGTTGTATAACATATATCTAAAGTGAGAAAGAAACTACGTATTCAGTGCCAGCAGAAAGTTTTTGTGGGTTCGAAAGTTAAAATAGACCCTAAAAAAAAAGTGGCCCTTGCAATTTTCGGTTAATAAATCACACTATTTCAATATTCAGACTTACCGATAACGAAAATTTTTTCGGACAATTGTATATAAACAGGATTGCAATAACGTTTAAATTTAAATAATACCGGGCTCCTTCAAGGATTCTGCGGGGCCCAAAATCATAGGGCACCTAGTCCCGGCCCCACTTGACCTGTACGTAGATCAGGCACTGCATGTATTCTTAAAAAGAAGGAGATTACGGCGATTGAGTATTTAAAAAAAAAAATACCAAATCCCGCTCAACTTTTTTCAACGAAAATTCAAATTTACCGTTCACACAAGTATGGTGCACAATTTGATTGTTAGACGGTCTAGAACCAAATTTTCGTAAGACCTAGCACTCTGCAGAAACTGACAGACAGGGAGTGAGTGACATACGTAGGAAGAAGTGATATATCGCACCGTCTGTCACGCAAAATGAGGTCAGTGTGACTTTGCAAGCATTACTCAATCCAAGCAAAAACTAAAAGATTTAGAGTATATTGCTCGGGCAGTTTAAACTTGTCGAGTTTCAGATAAATATCAATCTCGTTTCAGTTTTATTACGCTAGCCTTCAAGTCCAAGCCTAATGCTTTCTTCTATTTTCAGCTCTTAGATTTTCAATTACGAAGTCCTCTCTGAGCTTTTTGAAAAATTATTTCGAGTTTAATTTGCTTAGGTTAGAAGACTCCAGGTCAGGTCCAGCGAAACTTGATTTAAGAACTCTTGACCCGATCCAACTTGTCCTTAAACAGCTTGACCTAGTATTTGTATTTACCATATATATATATAACGAAACAACACATACGTGCACTGCATATTAAAAAGCCAATATATTAGGGAGCTAATGACTTTTTTTAAAACACAGAACGCCTGGTATAAGGCTAACGCATAAGCTCTCAACGAGAGAACTAGCAGTGTCAAGGATTTCATGTCTTTTGTCGTTTATTACTGGCGTACGCAGGGGGGTTTGATTTGAAAATGTCATTGAAATGGGGGTTTTAAACCCCCACTGCAATGAAATTTTGTATATTTAACATAGGAATATATGAGTTGTAGCTCTGTAACCCCCCTTTGAGCCTATAACCCTCCCTTATGAACTTTCTGCGTACGCCTATGTACTTACTTTTACTGGACCCTGTTTACACTTTTGTGATTACACGCACATACACAATGTGTACACGCATATATACATGTGGAGGGGGAGAGAGACGAGAACACGCATATATACATGTGGAGGGAGGGAGAGATGAGAAGTATGTAAATGAAATATAAAAAAAATAACAGGTTAGGGTGACATGCATGTGAATTATTCAGAGTAGACGTATATGAAAGACATTTGGAGGCACCCTCATACACTGCTGTTCAACGGGACATTTTACTGATGGCCAAAATATTTTAGAGTATCTTGGAAAAACATTAAAAAACTTTAAATTTTTATTCAAGACCCTAAAAATTATTATTTTGCCTCTCAAAATCTTTTCGTTCCGTCAACAGAGGGCGAGTTCAAATATCACGTAAGCACCTTAGGGTGAGGGGGGTTACTGTTATGCTTATTTTCCAATGTTAGCCAGTGTGACTTTTTGCTTACCGAGGGGAGGGAGGTATAAAATGGCCAAAATATTGCTCATGTAAAACTTGAACTCTTCCAGAGGCGCTGCGGGGGTAACGCATTCCCCCAATGTGCGATTATCCTGGGCTCGTAGTGCGGAGGGTTGGTTCTCTGGGCTTCAAGAAGTTCGGATGTCTCGAAAAACTGTTGGTCTCAACGCAGCATGACCTTTGCAGTCCTTGATCAGTGAAACCCAAACAGTTTCTTCAACAGAAGCACACAGGATGAAGAATTTTAACGAATACGTAATCGTAAATTTTACACTTCCTTGAAGAAATTAAGAACGTGAAGATGGTGGGGAGATAGAGTGAAATCTAATAATATAACGATATATTCCGCAATGGCGGATCCAGCATGTTCTTATGGTGGGAGATTCGGGGGCCCTCACCGGGAAAATTTTTAGTTTTAGTACGTGTTGTTACACACTCTATAACAAAATAAATCGACGCACCAAGAAGGAATTATCCGATTACGATAAAAATTGGTGGATATGAAGAACATACATAGAAAAAGAAACGATTAAAATTTCAGAACAATTGAATAATTTATTGCAGAGTTTGACCGTTACAAATGGAGGAAGTCAATAAGGCGTTGGTCCACCTCTGGCCTGGATGCAAGCTGTCACCCGGCGTGGCATAGACTGATAAAGATCCCGGATGGTGTCCTGCAGAATTTCTTGCCAAATTGTCCCCGACTGTCATAATAAATCGTCAACATTCCGGGATGGTTGCAATCGACTTTTCATAGCGTCCCAAATGTGCTCTATAGGAGAGAGATCAGGAGACCTAGCTTGCCAAGGAAGTGTTGGGAAAGCTTGAAGACAATTCATAGCAACACGTGCCGTATGCGGCCGGGCATTGTCTTGTTGAAACGTAAGTCCAGGGTGTCGCAAAAGGAACGGTAACACAACCGGTCGTAGAATGTCGTCTACGTACCGCTGTGCTGTAAGTGTGCCAGAAATGACCACCAAAGGGGTCCGGTATCAAAGGAGATGGCACCCCCTGACCATAACGCCCTGTTGTGGGCATGTGTGGCGTGCGATAGTAAGGGCAGGATCCCCACGCTGCCCTGGACGTCTCCAGACACGTCTGCAGTTGTCGTCAGGACACAGTTGGAAACGGGACTCGTCACTAAAGACTATACGTCCCCAGTCAGCGCAGTTCCAAGTTGATCCAGCCCGGCAACACTGTAATCGGACTTCACGGTGCAAAGGCGTGAGAGGTAAGTGGTGTAACGGTCGGCGCGAGCGTAAATTCCGCTCTCTCAGTCGTCTACAGAGGGTCATGTTGGGCACATGTGTGCAGGCTTCACGTTGGATAGTTGATAACGACGAATCCGGTGCTGTGACAGCTGTTCTGACAATCGCTCTGTCTTCCCGTTCTGTTGTGGCCCTAGGTCGACCACTGCCATCCCGACGCTGACATCTGCCGTTGTTGACCCACTCTTGCCAGCACCGTCCAATCGCTGCACCGCTTCGACCCACATGTCCAGCGATTCTTCGATTCATCCAACCTTTCAATCTGATAGCACGACCTCTTTCAAACTCTGACATATGCGCGTAATGAGCACGAATCTTTCGACGAGGCATTGTTACAGTAGACGTAAGATATCCGCAGTCAAAATGCAACAGAAATTTTGACCACATATTGAGAATCGCTCCTTATATACATCTGCTGAATGCGCAGTTCCGATGCGCTGGAGTTCCCGCTATTCATTCATTGGACACCAAATTTTAATCATTTGCATGTTCGGTCAAACTATCTTTTCATACAAAATTCCATTACAATCGGACAACTCCTTCTTGGTGCGTCCTGGTGTATTACTAGCCCTCCTTTTCATACAAGGGTTATCCAACATACGGCCCGCGAACAATGTTAATCCGGCCAGCCTAAAACTGTTTGAAATAAAAAAAATATTCCCAAACAAAAATTTTACATTTTTTCAAAAATATGGAAAAATCGTTTGGACAGCATAGGTGACACCTTTCTATATCGGAAGTGCACAAAGAAATAACTACAAAAAACTCTAAAAAGAGGTTGTTAAATGTAAGTTAGATTTTTTTCCATTTTTTTTTTAAGAAACCGCTGGCTTATAAGATCCGTGAAAATTCTTTAAGTGGCCTGTTACCCAAACAGGTTGGACAACCCCGCTTTATACTCACCAAAATATTTAATTTACGACAATAAATTAGAACTGGGCCTTTCTTTAATTAAACTATATGGTTTAATTCAGATTATAGTCAAGTATGACAGAAGGATAACTTAGCAAAGGAGATATATACAATAACCAAAAACGATAATTTACAATGTAATTAATAGAACAAGTTTAAATTTAAACTATAAAAACATTGTAATTATTTTACTTTTTTTCATAATAAGCAACTTCAAAAAACTTTATAGTGCAAAGTCAAGCCATCTTGGTTTCTTTGAAAATTTGTCGATCCCTTTATT
Organism: Dysdera silvatica; assembly: GCA_006491805.2. Taxonomy (NCBI): domain Eukaryota; kingdom Metazoa; phylum Arthropoda; class Arachnida; order Araneae; family Dysderidae; genus Dysdera; species Dysdera silvatica. Next base: position 25,802 of record QLNU02013835.1, read on the forward strand.
TACATCAATATGTATGTCTCTGTGGGTGTGTATTAAAAGTCTCTTCTGTCATCCTCGTTCGAAGCCAAGTTTGACGGCGCTTCGAGGATAAAAAACTACGTTCTGCTGAAGCAAGACTTACTGAAAACGTAGTTTGAAAGGCAAGTAGCTTGTAGATTCGTGGAAAAACGTCTGGATTGCATTTCTCCAAGACTTGAAGACTTTGGACGCCAATGTAAGACTTTTATTTATTACAGTCATAACAAATAACATAAGATATTCTTCATCGTCTTTATTTTTTCCTATTTAAGCCTGACGGGGGGGGGGCTATCGCCCCCTCCGCTGGATCCGCCAGTGATATACGGTGTGAAATATGAGGACCCCTACCTCTTCTCCCACCACCGTATTGAACGGACGAAGTTCACTTCGCCAGATTCAACGATGTACTGAATATCTTAAAATTTTATCAATCCCGGTATTTTTACACTGAGTAAATGTACAGTCTACTCGTAAACGTACTTTGAGCTTTGGTTGTAGCAAATTTTTTAATAATGTCCATTGAATTAGCTTTTACTTTTGCAGTAAGATCCGATACAATGGATAACAACAAAGGCACAGACTGTGCATAAAAGACTGGAGATAGAGATAGAGCGTGAAGCTAAAACTTCTATCTGTATGTGTGTGCGCGCGCGCATTGTTTTTTAATACAGTACCCTATAATTGTCTTTTAATGCTTTCAAACTCCAGAAGTAAAAAATCAAATTCGAAACGAAATGCTTTAAAACACAAGTAGTATTTTTTTTAACGTGCTGGTTGTCATGGTAAGCCCGCTGTTTTCAGCGGGCCTCATACGCCCACCCTGTAGAAAATCCGGCCTTGATGACGGTATGTTTTTCGGGTCCTTTGGGTACCATTATAAACAGATTTCACTGTACTATTTCACCCCGAAACAATCCAGTTTGTATAACGCAATGGAAACGAACAGAATTAATAATCTACGGATGTAATAATAATATGAACAACCAAGCCCAAGTTTAATTTTTCAAGTTCGAAACGGAAGCGGAGCGAATGTTTTATGATAGAAATAATCCTTACGCTTACATTTTTTTGCTTTTCCAATTATTAGCAATGAGAGATGTCCGATGCCAAAAACTGCTCGTTTGCTCGCTCGTAACTACTCGCTCACTCTCGTTTTTTCTCAGGGAATCGGCTGATGTGCAGATCATTATCATTAGTTTAATCGTAAGGAACGAATGAGGAGAGCACAATTAAAGTTTTTCGTCGAAGGAGCTCACCTTCTCGTCATTTTTATAGTCTACTTTGGTTATACCGTCGTCGTCACTTTCCAAAGAACCAAGGAAACTGACATATTCCTTGTCAGTTTGGGTAAAAAAAAAAAGAAACACGAATTGCTTCGATATATAGTCTGTTCACCACACGCACAAATGAAGTACCAAGTGCATTTCATATGTGATTTCAAATAGGGGTATGAAGTGCATATCATTGGACAAGCGTTATCTCCCATCACTCCACCCTTCACTTAGTATTCGCTACACGGTTGTGTTTATCGCCGGTACATGGAAATTCGATATCTAAAACTTCCTCCATCGGTGAAAGTGGCAAAAGTAAAAGTGATCCGCTAAAAATAGGTTTTCAAGTAGGCTACACGAAAACACTCGGAAGTGATACATGCATCTAGCTACTAGTAAGGGGATGCCTCATCCGAGAGTCGCCACTTGATTCTGTCATCTTGCAAATCACAGTTGACGTATCGGGAGGATTAACGCCTACATGTTGGCCGTTGCGTCTACTCATCCGTCTTTGAAATATATCGCAACATGTCACCTACCACTGATAATCATTCTAGTGTCTGTTTTTCTATGGCGGAGAGGGAGTATATCACATGTCCTTATCCAGAGGGGGGGGGGGTCTTAGGGACACGGTTCTCCCCGAAACTAATTTTTTAATGGAAAATTGCTGCAGCCTTGTAGCATGCTATGATTGCCCACTGATACCATGCGCAAAAAATTTTTGAAACCCCGAATTAAATCCTGGGTACGGCCTTATATCATGCTCCACCTTTCCGAGTTCTAAGCAGAGCGTACCATTGTCAAAAAATTATAGGAGTGAGCTCCCTTTCCTACGCCACTACTGTGCATTCGCGCTCAGTTGGCGCGTGATACCGTTAGCAGACTTGTTAGTCCATTGCAGTTTAGGGAAGGCCGTCTTGGAGGAACTGGTTTTTCCCGCGCGAAAAACCAGTTTCGGCAAGACGCCCTTCCCTAAACTGCAATGGACTAACCCTTGTGCTAACGGTATCAGGCGTCAGGTCTGCGCGAACGCACAAAAGGTCTACATGCAAAGCTTTATGGGAGAGCAAATTATTCAAAGGGTCGTTCGCGTTTTTCCCATTTAACTTAAACTAGTTTTTACTTAGTAAATGCGAGCTATGAGTAAAACGGATTATAATGAAGTGGAACCTGGTGAAATGACCACCTTGGTAAACTGACTACCTGAATAAAGTGACCACCTTCGGAAATTGACCACCTGGATAAAGTGACCACCTTCGGAAATTGACCACCTGGATAAAGTGCGAATAAAGTGCCCACCTTGGTAAATTGACTACTTGAATAAAATGGCCACCTTTTATACAAGAGAACTAGTAGGGACTTAGTAATGCCTATACCAAAATCTGTAGCTTATAGCGACTACCTGTTTATGGTGACCATTGCAGTCCAGTCCCAAAGGTGGTCACTTTAGGCAGGTTCTACTGTATTTTGATTGAGAACCCGACCATTTTTTTATGGAGGGGGGAGACAACGATAATAACATACAGAATACTTGCACCACTAAATTTGTACGAACATCACTTTTAAGGGAGTGGAAAACGTCATCAAAGTAAAATATTTTGAAAACCAAAAGTGCCTTCCTTTGCACCGTGTTTGGCGCAGTATAGCCCAGATGCTCTTGCGCCATAAAAAAGCCAAACAATCAATCAATCAGCCTTCCTTCGCACAAAGAAAATAAACGAGCGCAGTGACTTGTGGATGGTTGGTTTGTTTGTTTGTTTGGATTTTTTATGGCGCAAGAGCATCTGGGCTATACTGCGCCAATACTGGTGGATGGAAGGCACGCTTTCTTTTTACATACACAGTAGAGATGAGACGGGCTCAGCATAAGCCTAGGTCTGAAACGGTCTCGGGCCAGTGGAGGACTGGGCCGCCGGTGACCCTCGTGGACTCGCGCCCTCCGAAAATCCAAGATATGCGTCCTTTGAGAGGACCCAGTTCGGGCGGGCCCGGGCTCATAAGATGGCTGCGATTGAAGCCAAAAACTGACTATTCTATATTGAAATTTCGGGCTTGGGGTTCGAAAATGGAACCCGAACTCCGCTCTAGTAAACACCCTTTGGATGGGAGAAGAGGCACGCCCGTAAAAGTTGCATGAACTTCAAATTCCGTGGTCGAAGCCCCATCGCCCCCTTCCCCCGCGTGATCCAGAGAGGGATTTGGGGAGTTCAAATATAGTAAGACGCCCCTTATAACGAACTCGCACTTGGCGAGTTTCTGGATACAGCGAGGAAAATATGGATTTTGTTTGGTATAATAATTAAACGCAAGAAACATTAACCGCTTTTCGCGAAAAAGTCTTTTTTGGACCCCGGATTTAACGACCAATTTAAAAAAAACAAACAACAACTATCAAACTTTTTGAAAAATCCCGTCTTATATGCGGTTGGTCGTTTTAAGCGGCGCTCGTTATAACCGATTCTTTCTAAATTTTTTATGGATTTGGGTGGAGAAATTTCCCTAATCCCCCTCAACGGATTCGTCACTGCATGATCAAAGCATTCTTTTTCAATCGGAGCAGAATGCGATGCATTTAAAATATATTTCAAACAACCCAATTTACTGGAAACTGATCTCAGAAATGGGGGCGTCAATTCGTTCGAAAACCGAACCACTAAATGAATCTGCTGGTATATAACTGATGGGAAAAATCGTTTATTCGTTCTTTACGTGAGCGCCTTGGCAGATCTGCATCCTCCTTAACCAGTGAGTGAATCCCAAAGTCATGAGCTGGATGAATGGAGCGCTACACCAAAACAATATCTGAATTTAAAAAGGAATGATAACACATTTAATACAATGGGTTCCAATTAGTCCACTCCAAACCCAACAGAATGAATCATTTTCATTTCCTCCTCGACTTAGACATATATGATAAAAGCAGTAGCGTAGCAACTTAAAACTCCTGGTGGAGGGTAGGAGGCTCAAGAGGCTTCAAAGAAGATTGTTTGATGTGGCCTTGGAGAAAATGTGTTTTAATATCCAATAGGGTGTTTGACTCCCCCTGAGCCCCTCCCTATACCCCTGGATGAAAAGTACAAAACGAACCATTCTGAAGGATTAAGTTCATTTCGAACAAGTAGCATTTCTTTGGTAAAAGTGCTTTGCCGGCAAAAGACAGAATCTGGGTTTTCATTTGCAAGCATCAACAGCGTTGATTGAGCTTGGCAGCAACTTCACAAATAAACGTTCTCAGGACCTGAGATCGGAAACGCAACAAAGAAATAGTAATTGCCTTCCGCTTTCGCATTTAAATGTAAATTTGCCATCAAGGACGGCATATTCATAGGTTATGCTTCCCAAGTGAAAAGCAAAAGATTTTAAACAAAATATTTGGTTCGGTATTTTATTTCCAGGCACAGCTAAAAAAGAAAAGAATTCCGGTCATCGATCACGACGCCAAGAAATACGAGTACAACAGCTGCAAACATAGACGGACGCGGAAAAACAAGTGCATGACCATGAGAACCACCAATACCACAAGCTACATTTTACAATGGCCGTTGCAACATCGGCACTTGGTTAGAGCTTTGGTGTAGCTTTTATCAAGTGAAGGGTAATGTGTGGCAGTATTTAACGTGCAACAGCATTCGCCATTACTGCAATATGGCAAGTTCGCATTTAGAGGTTACTCGCATCTGAGCATGGACAGGACGGGCGCTAGGGATTGTGCCGATCGGGGTGAACACTTGTTTTGCCGTACCCAAAATGAGTTCATTTATTGATGATGATCCCATTTTGCCGCCACTAAAAATCTGCCGCTAAGGGCGAATGACCAGTTTGCCCCCACCCCCCACCCACACATAGCGCCGACCCTGAGCACGGGCATCTTATATCCTTCCGTCTCGGCAGGAGCACCAACTCAGCGGGATCCAGGTCACTTCCGGAGTAAGTAAAATGTGGACCAAAAGTGGTCTCTTCAAAATTCAAAGCTAACTTACGGACCAATGTTTGGTCCGCATTTTACAAGTGGTGTTTTGCGGTTTTCGTAAGTAGAAAAGAAAAATAGTTAACCGGGGTTGTGTACTAGTAAAACTTCTTTGATTCAAGGGCAGTCTCAGCCAATGTACATTCGAGTGACGGTCCATTGTATTCTCATTCTGGACTACGGCTCAAAATGGCAGAAATAATAATTATAACCAAAAACAAATTGAATGAATACTTAACGAATGGCTAACATGCAGAGGGAGAATAAAATTCACATTTTATAATTAACAAACCCACAGAGAGATGGCGAATTGTTGGCATTCATACATCAACGTAGAATTTTCAAAATTATTAGGGGAATGGGGTGGGCAAGCTCATAGGTATTGTATTTACATTTATACACTGCAATATAAGTAAAATTGCTATTCCAAATTATTGAGGAGAGGCATAAACTCCACGTACCCAAATAACTCAACGCCTATGCGTCAGTACGAGGTTACGCTTAAGAACACACTTAGAAAGTTGCGCAAATGTTTGATAAATGCTTTTTTCTCGTTATGTGCTTTAAACTATTGCGTATTTTTCTCAGTTAAAAAAAAAAAAAGTGCAAGTAAAATCGGATGTAACCAATATGGTTTATGGCATTTTTTTAGTGGTAAATAATGGACCAAATGCTGGTCCGCTATTTTCTACCGTCTTATCTCAATCTGTGACATGGGGTGTCACTTTGGTCCACATTTTACAAAGAACTGTCACTTCGGTCCCCAAAAAATATTTGTAGGGGGCCCCGAGACTTCCCAAAATTGGACAGTAAATAAAGAAATACAGAACATGGTTAAGGATGAAAAGATATGGCGTAAAATATACTAATTGCTGTCAGGGGCGGACGGAGTCCTATAGCCCATGAGGGGGCAAGTCCTATTGCCGATGAGGGCGAACTAGCCCAGAGGCCGGCTGCCCATTCCGCCGCTGATTGTTCTACTTTTTTCTGTAAATGTATAATCGAATTTTATTTAAAGACAGGATTCCCGTTCACGTTGGAGGGAAAAAAATTCCCTGACTTTTCCAGGTTTTTCCGTAACTTTTCCATGAAAATTCCCTGAAATTTTCAACTGAGCCTTCGGTTGGGGTGAAAATGGCTTCACATTCGTAGGAGATTTAGCTATCCAAAATAGAAGTTAAGACAGTTCCCCCTCCCCTCGGCTTTTCAGATTTGACCAAAAAATCGAATTTTGCCCCTGACCTTTCCGGTAAAATTCTGTAGCAAAGGTTTCAGTTAATCCGAATAGATCACTGTCCTAATTAGTTCGGATTAACGAGACAATCGTATTTCAACATGGCTACATAACAATGTTCTACTAACGCTCATAAAACGGGTTTTTGATAAATGAAAGAAGCTATTTATAAAAGATCCATCGCGGGGAATGCTTGAGAAATTTTTTAAAAAGAAAACGCCATGTTCATACATAGTCGATATTATTTATTGTGATGAGCTTTAAATAGTTTTGCAAACATCCGTCCTCTCACCTCGTATTGTTAGTGGGGCCGGAGTTTGTTTGGGAACCGTGGCCACTAAAAATGGTAGTGTTTCCAGACGTTGATAAATCAACGAACGTTAAGAGGCAGCATCAAAGAAGAGTTTCTGCTTTGTAGTACACTTGAAACTACTACAAAAGGTGAAGATGTTATGAAGATGATAAATGCCTTTTTGACACCGAGAGATTACAGTAAAAAAAAAAATGTTTGTGTGGTCTGCACAGATTGGGGCACCGTCCATGCTAGGGTTTAAAGTCGAAATTTCAGACAAAAGTGAAAAACTTCCTCCCCAAGCAAAGAGCATTCGCCGCATAATCACCAATATGCTCTTAATAGTAAAACTCTTCCAACTCTTCTGCAAGAGGTACTTGATTTTTTGGTTAAAATCGTGAATTACGTAAATTTGAGGCTGCAAGATGCCGGACTAGATGTTGTGTTAACTTTGAAAGGTTAGGAGTACGAACTGCAGAAGATGCAAGTGCCTTCTATTTCAAGTCAAGCTCGTTGTCATGAAAGGGATCATAGTTGACGAAGTTGGACTTCGATATATTTAATAAAAGTGATAAATGTATGGGGTGGAGTATGCAGTGGAACCTGCCTAAAATGACCGCCTTTGGGACTGGACTGCAATGTCACTATACACGATATACTTTGATATTATAGGTATGACTAAGTCCCTGTCAGTTCTCTCTTACAAGAAGTGGTCGCTTTATTCAGGTGGGGGAAGTCAATTTACCAAGGTAGTCTTCACCAGGTCCCACAAAAAAAAAAACCTCCTCTTAACGGACACCCCGTTTTTACGATCGGATAAAGATTTCCCTTCAAAGAGTTGCTTCGTAATATCTTCCCTTTACGATCACCTGGCTTTTACGGGAAATTTGTTTTTGCCCTGTGAGTATCCGCTAATGAGGCGTTCTATTGTATAATAAAGAGTGGGACTCGAAAAGCCCCACATTGGTGCACAGGTAACGCATTCGTCTGCCGTGCATACCAGGTTTGATTCTAGTGATGCTGTAGAACACGGACCGCTATTTTCTGCTTATCGTAGTCCGGGGTTTGGTTTTCTAGGTACTCAATGGTACAGCCGTAGGCTTACGCAGGAGGTTCATAAAGGGGTGGTTATAGGCTCAGTGGGGGGTTACGGAGCTAAAGCTCCATATATTCCTATGTAAAATATATAAAATTTCATTGCAGTAGGGGGTTGCAACTCCCATCAACATCCCCCTTGTGTACGCCAGTGGGTATAGCACAACTTCATTTGCTGACCTTTGCACCATAAAGCAAAAATACTGTTAAAGGAAAAACATTGTTTAGAGATATATGGCATTATGTGTGCATGCATACGGAATTCAAGCAGGTGAGAGACGTATGTAAATAAATGTTGAATATGGATAAACATAGGCACGTAGATAGCATGAGTAATTTTTATACGTTTAAATTCACATCGTACTTCACGTGATTATTTCACTATATTAACTTTTTATAACAACTGCTACTGTTTGTTTGACCGTTTTTCTACACAAATAACTTTTAGGGTATTTATATATAGTAGAACCTGCCTAAACTGACCACCTTTGGGACTGGACTGTAATGTTCACCATACACAGGTGGTCACAACAATTACTCATATACAATTTAACCACTTTTAGCGGACAAGTATTTTTTGGACCTCTAATTTAACGAGCAATTAAAAAACACACAAAATAGGAAATATAAAAATTCCGTCGTTATAATTGGCATTCATTATAACCGATTTTCACCGCATTTTATGGGGGGTGGAATTTCCGTAACCCCGTAGATTTGTCACTGTATTGAGAGAGATTTCTGTACTAGGAATTAATTTATGAATGAAAAGGCTGATGCGGCACTTCAGCTTTATTACAGTAGGTTTAATATTTGGAAACCGAATTTTGGGTTGTGACTCCACGTTGTTCTATAACTCTATAATATATAATCCAGTTCCTATATTTATTTTTAAGGTGGAGGAGATCATGTGAACATTCCTTTAAAGTTTCGCTGACCCTTTTAGAGAGAACATAGCGGGGCACAAGATTAAGAACCGCTGCTGTGGAGACTCAACGGAAATCAGCTTTATAGTTTTGTTTTTCCATGCTAAGTTGAATTTCGTTATTGCACATACGATTGGACCGTTGTCTTATATTCCCGGACGATTTTGTTTTTAAGGAAAGGAACATTGCCATCCTCTCGTGTTATGTGGAATTGCTGGTCTCCATCCATCTTTAGCGTTCACGCTAAATGTCTAGTCCCGTTTCGTACGGTCGGAATACATCCGAAGTTTTTCATTATTCTGTTGATAATACTACCTTTCCTGAATCGCGCCAATTGTTCTTTTAATTGGCGACCATGTTCTGAACCCAGGTGTACTTTGCGAAAGCTGCAGCTTAACCACCTGCAGTGACTGAACCGTCTTCCCCCCTCTTTTTCTTGCATTTCTGAAACTTGACACTCCACTCCTCACTACCCTCCAAGAAATTTCCTTTTCAATTGCACTCTTTTGCAAGTTCGTTATCCGTGCGTGGTAATTCTCCTCTTCTTTAGTAGAAAAGATCCTCTTTTGCTTTCTTCAGATGGGGTTGTTTCGACTGGGAAACCCCGAATCAAACGCCGAGAGTTCCCCTCCCCTACGTCTCCAAGATAGGCGACCGTTTTGTTCCGGGCGTGAATTTCAATTTCACAGTCAAATTCACCGATCTACGAGCCAATCTCTTCCTATAAAACAGTTGAACTCCAAAGCAGATTTTAAATCGCAGATAATGAGATAATGACGCTAATTTGCTATGCAAACGCAAGGCAAACCCAGTTTCTTTGAACTTTTAAAAACAAGGGAGAAAAGGAAGTCTTGCGTAATGGCGTCGATTTTTCTTTCAGAATGGGATTTGGCTAGAATTAAGGGCCTATTTTGCATGAATTCTCAATGTTGAATTTTAATTAGTAAAAGTCAACTATTAATAGATTTCTTTAAGTGGTTGATAATTTCATAAACGGCTAGTTTGTCGTCGTTCGTTACTCCATAATGGCATGCAAGGAGTGCTTTCAACGATGGCATTCCGCTCTTCATGCCATTTTCTTGTTCAACAGAAACACATTAATTAGTAGTTTGAATATGTTTGTTTGTTTGGATGTTTTAAGGCGCAAGAGAATCTGGGCTATACTGCGCCGTTTGAATATGCAGTGAAATCTGTCCGTATTAATACTCCAGAGACCAGGGACGGATTTAGGGTGGGATGGGGTGGCAATCGCGCACCCCTAATGTAAATTTAACGTTGAAAAGGTGCAAGGTAAAGGTCCAATGAAGTATTTCCAAAAATCGTCATTTATCGACCCCTCCCCCTTGAAAGACCTCTAAATCCGCCCCTCTTATAGACTGGGCAAAAATATCGTTATCCGCAGAGGTATCGTTACAAATAGTATCGGTTATATACAGATGTTACGGCATTTTGGTAAGAATGTACTATCTATATGGTTAATGTGTCATCTATTTCGAATTGCATCCACTGTTTTTACTGGCTCATGAACATGGGCGTAGCGTTATATGGGCTCGTGGGGCCCTCCCCCCCCCCACCAATAATTTGAAATAAATTGCGATTTTACATATACTGCAATGTATATTGAGAATTCTACGTTGATGCTCGTAAATATAAATGTATATACAGGACCCTGCGACGAAGCACCCAGTGTATATTTCCCGAGTCTGCCGCCCCCATTTTAGATGAAATAGTACCATAGTTGTTGCACCTGTCTATGGGCAGGGCTTGCAAATGAGAAACATATGTTAGCTCGTGAGTATGGAGGTATATTGTGCTTAATGAAGTGAGCGGACTTCATGGATATACAATCAGCAGCAAGCCCAGACGAATTACCTATAGCGGCATGAAGGACGAATGCTAAATCATGCGCAATTACTTGCGTCATTTTAAATGGACGCGGCTATCGGTTATCTCGTTAGTAGTTGATTGTTGTTGTTTGTTGCTCTACGTCGGAGGTGGCCAATTAAAATTAGTCAAGGCCTTGAGTTAGCGACGCTTTCGCCTAATGTGCCGTTCACCTGGGTTTGAGTACCATTGTGCCCCCCACCAAAATGCTTACCGACGAACTGCTCATTGTAGTTCGGGTGGGGGGTTACTAGGCCTTAGGAGGTTCGGATTCCGCAGAAAACTGTAGCGTGACCTGTGCTGACCTTATGCGCCTTTTTACGGCGCAAGGTCAATACCATTGGTCTAAGGCAGTGGTTTCAGCGAGGTTTCGTTAGCGGCCGACTCCCAGGGGCCAGTGGTTAAATCTCTCTTGGGGGGGGATCACGGGTTGAAATCATTAAATTAGGGGGCCCATGAACAGTTGACTTACAAAATAAAATTCGTACCAACATAGAAAAAAAAGTAATGCCAAGGCAATATTAAATTACTAAATAATTGGTCATTAACCGCTTCGTTAGTAACGGTATTGATATTGTAAGGAGAGCTGATCTTTGATTATCTGTAACAACGCTGCAGCCAGGTATACAAAATCTTTCTTCTTCTCATTAATTATAAAGATTTCACTAAAGTAAAGGCCAATATGGTAGTATTTGAATATAAAATATTTTTTTGTTAACATTTCTTGTATAATAAACAATAAGTGTTTATTATAAATTACGGTGATTTGAAATATTATATTTATTATTAAAAAAAAACCTCCAAGGGTCTACGGTCGTGAATGAAGCTCGTTGTGGGACCCTGATCAAAAAAATTTTGGGAAATACTCACTGGCGTAGGCAGGGGATGTTGATGGGTTTGTAACCTCCCCATTGCAATGAAATTTTGTATATTTAACATAGGAATATGTGAGTTGTAGCTTTGTACCCCGCCATTTAGCCTATAACGCCCCCTTACGAACTTTCTTTAAACGTGCGCTTATTTTAACGTACGCCTATGGGAATGCTGCCTTAAACCAGTGTTTCCTAACCTTCAAGTCACGACTGCCTTTATATTAGCCAAGCAATCTGCGATTCTTCCCCCTCCCCCGCCATATTTTCGCAATAAAATCAATTCTTAGCAACGCGAAGAAAACACATTGAGTACAAATTTTTCAAAATATAATTCCAATATGTAATTAAACTAATTACATCAATATTCATAATGCCTCAAAATTCGCGGCTCTGTGTTCGTTAATTAAAGCGAACTTCATGTCATCCTCAACATCCAGTCTATTCCTTGGTTTGTTTTGACATGAAGTGGTGTCGAAAATTCACTCTCCCAGAAATAATATGCAGAGGCAAATGGATGTGAAACCCGAAAGGAAAGTATGGGGGAACATTTCGATATGAACTATTTATAGCACACCCACACTGCGTCAGTAATTTTTCATGAGACAAATCAGGTGCCGAAGAATCGTTCCAAAGAGCCAGAAATTCATCCTGCACTCCGTCTGGAACGCTGACTACATCCAGAGAAGCGTAAGGTAAGTTCAACACAAGTGCAGCTTCTTCTGTGAGCTTAGGAAATTATTGCTGAAATCCCTTTCCAAGAAATTAAAGGTGCTGAATAATCTATATTTTCAGATTTTTATTCAATTCACCTCCAGGAATCTCTACCACACTGCAGAGGTTTCCAGACATGGTAATGTTTGCAATATTTACTTTCTGGCACCAGTTTTGCAGCTTGGATACAAATCGCCGAAGATTGTCTTGAAATCGGTTAATGTGTGTTTCCTTTCCCTGAAGTTTTAGATTCAGTTTATTTAGCTGGTCTGAAATGTCTGCTAAATAAGCGACTTTTTCCTTCCAAGCTTCATCATTAAAAGGACCAAAAGATCATATTTTCTTGCATTTCCAGGAACTTTATTTCGAATGAAGTATGCATTTTGCAATATTTCATTTTGACAACTAGCGTATAGTAGTGTAGACGTGCAGAACTTCATGATCAGAATCCCTGTCTTTATGGAGTTTTTAAACAGACGGGTATTTTGAGGGCTCTGTTTCCATTTGTTAACGGATAGTAATTTATCTACCACCAGATCACAACCGATGCTAAGCTTTAGACGAGACAATAGAAAAAGAACCACGACAACAGCATAATAATTAAGAATGGAAAAAAATAGCTGCACATTTGAACTTGAACAACAATGTCAGTTATCACTCTTGTCCTAAACGAAGTTGCGGTTGCAGTAATTAGAATGCATGCGATACAGCGTTCTCTTCCGAGACGTTGGTACGCAGAGAAGCAATTAATACCCAGCATTTAACTTCTTCCAGCTCCATTGATATTGATGGATTAAAGCGGGTAGGGATTAGAATTAATACGGGCCGCCATCTCCATTGGTAGGCGACGCACGGTCCACTAAGAAAATAGCCATCCTCAGAGCCGAACAAAGGGCATTTGACCGGAATAATTTGAGGAAGGAAAAAAAAAAATGCTATCTCCTCTGATTGAAGCCCGGGATTATCAATTTTTTTCGCAACATTAGCTTCTCCAAAATTCTTAGCACACCGTGCCCCAAAGTGGAAAGCATTAACTTCCGATTTGTCATGATCAAGACTTCACTCTACCGGTGATCGCTCAAGTTCCACCACGGGCTAAGACCGCTCGAAACGTGGGGAAAGGTCAATGCGAGCGTCCTCGTCTCTATCTCCTTGAATCGAAGACAAATCTGCAAAAACGATGAAATTACAGAAACATGCAGTAAAAACTACACCAGCACGTCCTTCGAAACACCTCCGAGGCGTAATATACGGTGACTAGTACTTCGTAGGCTAAACCTGATGACCAAACGCACCCTTATAGTAAAAGTGTTTTGCAACGAAGTTGCATTAGAGATATTCCCGACAGAAAATCTGGCAAAGGTCAGAAACAAAATTCGGTCCCACACATACGCGCTAAAGGGGATCTGTCTCCCAGAAAATAGCCGAACTTGGAAAAGAAAATTATTTGCTTAAAAAAAATATGAATCTTTACAAATCTAATAAGACCAAAATTTTGTTTCTAAGTCGAGCGGAATACCATCATGTCGAAACTTTTATTAATGATATATAATAATATAAATGTGGCATTTTTAACTTTAAGTTCAGTTTACACGGAATTTCATTTTTTCAATTCTTTCAATTTCAAAATACTAAGGCTTTTAAGCCGTTCAATATATTGCCTTGAAATTCGGTAGATATATAATATATACGGATATAAACAAACTGTCTGAACAGAATTTTGATATTTGAATTTTAAGTACACATTTTATTCTGTTTTATGTTTCTCACTATGAAATATTGTTAAAATATCAATTTTTATTTTTTTTTCTCCAGTTTTAAGCAAGATAACAAAAAAATCCTTCAGCCAAGAGTTTTGTTTGCTTCATTTTTAACAAGATAAAATATTAAGAATAAAAAAATGTGGAAAATTTAAAGACAAGTATAAAAAATGGTCAACGTCCTTTTTCAGCACATTGTACATTTTTTCTTAAAAAATATGTTAGCTGCAAATTATTTTAATATCAATACGGTGTCCCAATAAATGTACACTCAAAAAAATCACCGTAATTAAAATCATCATCATAATTCTAAAAAAAATTCTGAGAAGGGGGGACAGACCCCCCCTTTTAAGAAACTTCATGGTCATAATTCCCAAGGCAAATATCATAGTGACTTCAGACAGTTTTATTGTATTATTACGCAGTGGCGCCGGAAAGGGTGGGAGTTGGTGGCTCAAGCCCCTCCTACTCAAGGCCCATTCTCTTTTAACGCAGTCATACACATTATATGCTCATTTTACGGCGCAAGGATAACAAAGGCAATGTTGTGCTGGAACCTACAGTTTTCCGAGGAATCCAAAACTCTTGTAGCCTAGGGGAACCTAGTCCCAGACTACAATGAACAGTCAATAAGCATTTCTTTTTTTTTATATAATAATAATAAGTTTATTTTCTACATACGTTAAACAATACATTACATTAAAAATAAAAGGTTCAGTTATATGACGTAGAAGGTCCGGGAACATATTACAGTATAACGTGCCTAGGACCTGAAAATTTTACCGCCAGGACGTTATATATTACCATTATACTCTCACATATTATCAATGATATAAAAAGTAAATGGAACTCGCGCAACAAATTCATACAATTAAGTGACACGTATCAATATAAATATGTGTTAATCATATACTATTCTTTTATATTTGGTATTACAGCATATAAAAATATTAATATTTCATAAATTCATCAACATCAATCCATATTATTATTCATTAATTTTTTTTAATAACTGCCCATTATTTATATTTTTTAATACCGTTGGGAATTCATTCCATAATTTTGGACTTTATAATCAATGCCAATGACACCAATGGCAGTCGAATCAGCATAGTGGCGCCCTAGGCAGACGCGTTACCACTGGAGAACCAGCACAAAAGCATTGCCCGCGTGAAGCACATGGATTATACAGGCACAATTCTGAGTAGCTTAACTCAGCAGATGCCAAAAGATGAAAATCAGAAGCACAAAAAAAGGAGCAATGTACATTTTGTACACGCACTTGTACTTGAACGCCTGTAAGTACCTGTATACATTTGACCGTATGTAAGATTTGGTCTTCTCGTCAGCTCCAAGAAGAAAATCGTTGTACCACGTCCACCGCGCTTGTCAGTTACCTCATCATCCGCAAAGTGTGTGGTAACACGCACGTGATTTCTGGCATAGCAACGAAAGACACACGCCACTAAACAAATAACTCCTACGAGTCCTCACAACCATTTACATCTATCTCAGTGTGCAAGGTGGATTCTTGTTGCTTTGAATTAACAAAGGCATAAATAGGTTTGCCACATAACCTCGTGGACGGAGTGTCAATATTGATTTATAAGCTTTGGACTATTCCCGGCTGAAGTAAATTGAAGAATTTGCTTTGACCACGTGCTACAGACGAATCTTCTCCCCCCACCACCACGCTAACGGCGCCCGTGCATCTGCACACACAAGGAGTTCGTCGACTTCATAGATTAGGAGATTGTGTTAGGAATCTTCAATGAATATTTAATTCTTGTTCGTACGATAAAAAGTTTTACTGTGCTTACAAACGTTATTACTTGCTTTTATACATGAGGCATGTTTAGTGTCAGCTAGCTAAATAGAACAGAAGGTTCTTGGGACAGGGCGGATTTAGGGGTCATTCAAGGACGGGGGGCGATTAATGACTTGAGTTTTGAAAATGATACCTAAATGGACCTTTACCTTGCATCTTTTCAATGTTAAATTTTCATTCAAAGAGGGGGCAATCGCCCCAACCCGCCCCCCTAAATTCGCGTCTGTCCTGGGGTGCGGTTATCGGTAATCGTACTAATGCACTTCAATTTCAAACTAAAAAGTTCGATTTTGACAGTTTGCAAACTGTCTGAATGAATTGAATTCTCAATGAAGCTACTGAGGTCAACGGCGCAATAATTTAAAAATTGTGGGGCCTCGAGCAGCTTTAAAAAAAATCCAAGTAATTCGACGTTAAAGAGTAAAATGGACTTTGCTATCCAATGGGGGCGAATCTTGAACCACCTTAGCCCCTCCCTTTCCTACGGCACTAATTAAGAGCCACTCAAAATAAACAGCCGCTTCCAATATCATCCCCACAATTCAAGAATAATGCACCGAATTGCCGAAATTACATATTTAAAAATAGAAAAAGAATAGCTCATATACTAGTTAATACTTTTTTTTATAAATTATTGCAAATAGATTTTTAGATGATGATAAATTATTCGCAAAGAAAAGAATGATTCTCGGCGCCTGGCAGGAACCGAACCTGCAACCACTTGACAATCTGTCTCTTCCCCACTGACCTACAGAGGCCGACCCAACTCCCCTCTGCGAGTGAATATAAAGTTTCACAATCAGGTTCTTATAAAATTCCACATCGTCAAAAATCGTGCAAGTGGGGGGTTAGTAATACGCAGTTGGACCAGCCCGGATTTAGAAATGGGCATGCTGAGCAAGTGTCTCATTCCCGCGCCCAGTGGAATCCAACTGGCATCCCAATTTGGGAACACCTGCACTAAAGCTTAGTTAGTTTGCTTATAAATTTGTATCGATTTTAATATTTTATTTTATTTTTTTAGTGTTACAGTGAACTTGCGTTTTTATGAACTTCCAATTTATGACCTACACGTTTCTACGAACTATTCTGTTGATCCCGAAGGTTATTCCATGAGACATAATGTTAATTTTTATCTAGGAAGTTTTGAATTTGGGAAAACAAAATTTTTTTTTTTAAAAAATCTGTTGGGGAAACTCGATTGGACGAACGAGTTCGTCAAATCGAGGGTCTATTGTAATTCAAATACAAGGTGTTAATAGTGTTCAAAAAAATTCGTCGGACACCCGACAACTAATCACCAAGCGAAGCCATCAATTTTTACTTTACTTTGTATGGCACTCTATTTATTTATTTATTTTATTTATTTACTTCATTTTGTTGCCCAACAAGTAGCTGACTCATCGGGCTAGTCTGAGCTTAAGAGGTTTTGTTTATTCATGTCTGCCGTAGAATGGAATCTTAATTCGGAATTCAAATAAAAATAATGGGAATATTCCAGTGCCGCCGTAAGGATTTTATGCGCCCTAGGCTAAAAGGAGAGAATAGGCACCTAGAGAATAAGGCGATATTCTGTTAATAAATAAATCCCCTTGCAGTTTATTACCTATAATATCCACGTTTGACAATAATGAAACCAGGGTGTCCGCCAGAACATTTGCTTATGGGGGGTGGGTGTCGAACTTTGTTTGGTGGGGGGATGAAGTTTACCTTCAAAATTTTAATTTGTCTTATAAAATGTACTCACCAGAAAAGAAACGAAATAAAATATTCGGTAGCAATGAAATCATTCGTCCATATTTACACAAAATGGTGCATTGCTTTATTCGGAGTTAAACAAAATTCACACGTTTCTTCTTGGACATTTATTAACCCATTCGCAGACCGCTGATAATTTTTGAGGTGGCAGTTATGGTACTTTTCTCCCTCTTGGCATCCTTATCCGTACTTTTCTTTGAAAAATTACTGCATATAAAATATTATTACAATTTACATACGCAGAAAAAGTATAGAAATTTATTAAATATATATATATATATATATATTCTTTCTTGCAATTTGAATATTTAGTGGGTATATGAACTTTCAAGTTTTGGGGGTGTCAAGAAATTTGGGGGAGTGTAGCAGACTCCCTGAACGAAACCCGTACATCTGTGATTGAACAAGATTGAAAAAAGGATACGTTCAAATATTAGGAAGCAATATTTCGACCATTTTATACCTCTTCCACCAACCCGAGTAGGCAAAAATTAACATTGGCTAACATAGGAAAATAAGCAAAGTTGCTTACGTAATACTTGAACTCCCCCCAACTATTAAACTTAAATAATGTCAAGGTCCTAGAGAAAGGTCCCCAAAATAGCGGGACCCTACGCCCGAATCTACTGAACCTATAAGCAGATTGGACACTGGAATACCCTTCTTTCAGAAAAACGTAGGAGCTCCTCCGGGCGTGGGGCCCGATTTCCCAACTGGTGATCCGCGAAGAAGTCTCAAGTGGTTCCCGAGAAGGGTCATTATTTAAAAAATACTTATAAAAATTATTATTAAATATTAAAATTAAATATAAAAATGAAATTGATGGTATATTTGTAGTATTTTGCCCCCTCCCCCAACTCTCGAAGGAAAGCTGGTTACGCTCTTGCACGTTGGGACGGACTTCCGGTGACATGTAGGGACTTTAAATTGCTGCTATTCGGGATTTCATCTTGACAGCACGGCATTGTTTGGCTTTATCATTGGCCACGCTGCTTTGTTTACTTCTATACATCTACATATTTCCTCACAAAAAGACACGGCTCCCTTTTTTATTAAGGTCTTGTTGCAGTCAACTCGTGCAAGGACGGATTTAGAGGTCATTCAAGGGGGGGAAGGGCGACTAATGATCTGATTTTTGGAAATTGTACTTCATTGGACCTTTACCTTGTATCTTTTCAGTGTTAAATTTTCATTCGGAGGTGGGGGGAGACTTCCAAACTTCACGCCTCCTAAATCCGCCCCTGAACTCGTGATAATTTTTCGAAATAGTCAACGGGGTACAATTGAAGTGGAAAAATGATCCGCGGCTTAAATTGAGTTGGGAATCGCTGGTCTACTTAGATTAAATCGGCATGAGGTCGAGCCAGCCACGCTATGACGTCTTCATCTTGAATGTCAACAAGAGATTATCCTCACATTTCAATCAGATAAAACTGTATTTAGCAGTCAACTGGAGAATGTAAACCAATTCTGACAAACGGCAAATTCAGCAGTCTGCAATACGGCAATAATAAGAAGATACGACGAATGACACTAACATCCAAAGTGGTGCTTAATAAAGTTGCTATTAACCTTAAACTTTCGAATTGTTTGATATCTACATTAGAGATGAGACGGACTCAGCCCAAGCTCGGGCCCAAAAGGAGCTCGGGCGGGACAGGGCTCACAAGACGGAAGTAGTATAGAGCTTCCTTGCACCCCGTTTTCAAAATGGCCGTCATTTCCAAGATGGCCGCAATGGCGGTATATGTTCCTAACCTCCAAAATGGTGGTCGCGCCTCTCCCTCCCAGAGTACGAACATATTTTTGGTTTTTCAATTCCTGATTTTTTAACGAGTGTCCTTTGAATAGACTCGGCCTAATTTTTATTAATTATTCCTATGTTTTTTTGTTTTTTTTTAAATTTCTACAGGAGTTTATTAAATCCTTATTATTTTGATCTATTTGCTTTTGTATTAATACCTATTTTATCCTCGAAGTTTTTTTTAATTATCAGATTGTTAAAATTCGAGAACTACCGTATATTTGCGGTTTTAATCGGTATTTTCTGATTGATATTAATTAGTATGGTTGTCATGGATGGGTTTATTCTTCTCTCATTCGTATCGGAATTTTCCTCGACCTAATTTTCATTATTTATAACTTGTCCTATCTCTTTTATTAATTATTTTTATTCCACCAAGAGTCCTGTTTTATTAAATCCTTATTTTGATGGAGTTAATTTTATAGGAATATTGTTTTTCCCCCCAAGTTAATTTTAATTATCAAATTGTTAAAATT
>QLNU02013837.1:0-28636 GCA_006491805.2 Dysdera silvatica
AAACCAGACTATCTTTTGAATTATGATAATCTTTTTTTTGTCCTACACCCACAATTATTTAAAGCATATTTTGGTGTCTGGCTGATCTTATTCTGTCAGCTAAAGGTGAAATACTGTCATGTTATTTCTCTATAAGGGTGCCATACAGGCTACTGACATCAGTTCACAATATATTTACATAAACCAAGCTTACATTGGAGTCAAACTCGGCGATGAATGGCGATGTTTACTTACCTTTATTCTCAATCAGCGGTATAATTCCCGCTTGACGCATAATCTATTTGCTGCCTCTTAACTCGGCACCAGTATCGAATATGCTAAACAATTTTCTTCTAGAATCAATTTTTTAAAAGATTGTGTACCACTTACGAGGGTGATTGTTTGAATTTCCGTAAATTCCTTACTCTTTGATTTCTTTAAAAATGCAAAATTTCGTTTTGTTTCCTATAATTTTTTATATTCCTGTGGAAATCAGTGTCTTTACCAAAAGTATTACATAACTTTTCAGGGAATTTTCTGGTATGTTCAGGGAATCTGGTTTGGACTTACACTCACCCCTGCTTATTAATTTTTTGTTTAATATATATGACATCCCAAGACTATGCTATGAGTCATGTGAGATGGGGTCAACAACTTAGTGTGACTTCTTAACCATGATGCATCTACTCTATCTAAGCTCATTTGGAGCAGGACCAAGCCCAGTGGGTCTGAAAGAAGGGCAGTCAGAATCACTGGAGTGTCACAATAGGAATGAAATCAGGAAATCCTTAGATTAATGATTGGGGTTGTGTAAAACCACTAATTGAAATTGCAAAAACAATACCCCCAGTAAATAATTAATGGTGTCAATGAGAAAGATAGTGTTGAGCAATATCAGACATAACATGAACAGAATTAGCACCCTCTTAGCATACTTGTAACTATCAGTTATGACATTCTTGAAATGCAATAACATGGAAATTACAATTTCCTTGTATATCAAATTAATTTATTTTTCTGACCTTTAATTTCTCGGGATTTGTTGTCTTCCAAATGCAAACGATTCCGTCTTCACCCCCAGTAAAGATAGTTCGATCCTAGGTAAGTTATTAAAATAAATTTAAATATATTTCTATTCATACTAATAATAAAAATATTAATCTACACTAATAATGATGGTACATAACCTACATAGTAACACCAGTCGATAGCACGTATGTCCTTTTCATGGGCATTGTTTATTTGGGCCCAGAGTTTTACATCGTTTTCGTTCACTGACCAGACATGAAGTTGTCCACTGGGGAAAAAAAATACGGAGTAATTAAGAGAAGTATAAAATTATTCCTACTTACATGTAATGCTAAATAAAATGAAAACAACATAAAAGCTTGTTTTATGTTTGTTCACGAGTTTTACAGCACAGGAACAGCAAGGGTTATGCTGCACCGAGACCTCCAATTTTCTGAGGAGTGTGAACCTCTTATGATTTAGAGAATCAACCCTTGAATTACAGTAGACATTTTTCTGTGGCACTGTTAGGAGTCAAACATGGGATAACGGGTCACTAGGTGGGGTTATGTGCCAGACGCAACCAAGCTGAAAACGGGTCACTAGGTGGGGTTATGTGCCAGACGCAACCAAGCTGAAATCATGTCAGTAGCAACCCAACTGATATGGATCCATGCTGGATGTGACCCTTTCCATTCTGTCAATAATAACAATAATCAAATGACTTAAATTAATGATATTCATGGGCTTTTATATTTGATTTTACATTTTACAATTTATTTCGATTTTTTGTAACAGGAGTCTGATATCAAAACAAAAATACCATTAAATAATTTCTAACCACATTAACTTATGATGAATTCATGTTATCAGCGATTATTCATCTTGATACGTAAGTCTTCAAACATGGCTCTTAATAATTTCATTGTGATCCTTGAGCTTGTTTCATGGAGCTGATTTTTTTGTACCTTTCCTCATGAAAGCCACCTCATATTTTCAAAAGTAATGGCAGTCCATCTGTTCACACAAGTTTTCAATAGTCTGGAGTTTGTTGAATTGGCCTTAATAAAATTAACTTTCACAGATTGAGCACTTCTTCAATGAATGTGTTTCCCATTTCATGAGTAGGCTGTTGGACTTCAACATGAATGTCTTTTTGTGAACCAAAACGCTATAATTTTGTTTTTGTGTTTTCACATTAACCCCTTCTTGTTATTATTATTATTTTTTTAATGTTTTCCAACATTACCAATATTATTTTCACGTATCCCCCAACCGGGACATTATTGGGGAATTTAAGTTTAAATTTTTTTTACAGAACTCAAGTATATGTTCCTTTGACCAGTATGTGTCGTTTTACCGATTTTTTTTCTTTTCCCAATCCTGCATCAGGAGTAATGTCGATGTTGTATTCATGCCTCATTTTAAACCACAAGTTTCTTGAATACAACTCTTCTCAGAACACCTGACATTTGGGGATTCTCATGCGTTTCAGAGTAAGAGTTGTCTGCACATTTGTGGATGTGGCTGTGATGAGTTAATGGCCTTTTCATGTATACCCTTGTGCAAATTAATGGAGTCAAGCATGCAATTTAAAATTTTCCCCCTTTTATCATGTTGGTAGCATTGTTATCAGCTCTTATCAACTCTTTGCCTTAGGCTTTGCTATTTTGTTCCATTGTGTATGTTTCGTTAATTCATATTGTCTTTCTTTCAGGCATACTGTAATGTTTCTAAACCGTTTCACTATAACTTCTTAATATTGCGATGGATTTTACTCCAAGGAAAATGTAAAAGATTATAACTTTTGCTGAAAATACTTCGCTGACCCAGAGGCAGATCGCTGCAAAGTGTAATATGAGGCAAAACGCAGAAAGTAAAATTGTAAAGCAAAAGAAGGATACTGAAAGTTTTTCTCCATAGAGAGTTGGAAAATGCGGTAGAAAACGAGCTACAACTGCTAGAGACGACGCTTATCTCATGAGATTGAGTAAAATAGCTTGCTCAGAGTGATATCTGTGTGCATGATTCAACAATCCGTTGATGCCTGCTGCAGGTCGGAAGAAAAGCTCGAAGGCTAGTAAAAAAGCAGCTGTCGAGTCCTGTAATAATGAAAATATGCCTGAATTGGACAAAACATACAAAAAAAGACTGGAGGAAAGTTTTGTTTTTAGATGAGAGCCACTTCCTCATACAGGACATCAGAGTGCAACATGTTCGTAGAACCGATTGAGAAAAAGTCTCCCCAAAGCACATTTCTCAATTCGTAAAGCATCCAGCGAAGAAAGTGTTCTGGGGATGCTTTTTTTTTATTATGGGCCTGGCTCACTCATCCCAGCATGGGGCAATGATGAATGGAGACAAATATATCGATATATCGAAGTATTTCGAGCCAAAGTCGTTCCAGAGATACAGAAACTTTGCCCTGATGGTACTTAAGATGTTCTTAAAGCAAGATTTGGCACCATGTCACACATCAAGAAAAGTGAAGAATTTCTTCACTGAACAAGGATTAAATGTCTTGGAATGGCAGGCAACTCACCGGATATAAACTCTATTGAAAACTTTTGGGCAACTTGTAAGCATAAGCTTAACAGAAAGGATTGTGCTACGAAGGAAAAGCTAATTTGTGAGTTAATCAAGATGTGGTATCATGACAAAAATTTAAGGAAACGTGTAAAAATATTGTTGATTCTGTGCCAGATCATGTAAAAATGTTAATTAAGCTGAACGGCGGTCATACCAAATGATGAATGCACTTATTGATTCAAAAGGTTTGATGTTGCAAGAAATAAATTTGATTTTATGAAAATTATCTGCTTGACTCCATTAATTTGCATAAGAGTGTAATTAGTAAGATACTAAAGATTCAAGGAAGAGTCAACTAAACACACATTTGTAAAAATTGCAACACCATGAAGGACTCGTCCGAATTGAATGAAATTTAATGTACAAACGACCTGTGTTGATACAAATAAACGATTAAAATTACGAAACAAAAAAAAAACCAATATTACATGTCGAAAATCAGTATTTGGTGAAGCCACCACGCGCTGCAATAAGTGATGCTATACGACGTGGCATGGAATCAAACAGATGTTGAATGTGTGCCTGAGGAAGAGCATTCCAGATTGCTTGTATGCGACCCCAAAGTTCATCTGTAGTAGCTATGGGACGAGGATCACGAGCGAGACGCCGACCAACGAAATCCCACACATGTTCAATCGGCGACATATCCGGCGAATAGGCAGGCCAAGGAAGAAGCTGTATCTGTTGTGATGAAAAGAAGTCTTGAACATTCCTGGCAATATGTGGGCGGGCATTGTCCTGTTGAAATACAGCTCCGGGAATGCCTTGAAGGAAGGGAACAACTTCGGGCTCCAGAACTTCATTGATGTACCGGTTGCTGTTAAGATTACCCACAATTCGTAGCAGCTGAGATCGTCCATGATACGCAATCGCACCCCAGACCATAACGCTGGGGGTTCGTCCACTATGACGTTGGATAACGCACTCCGGAAGGTGGCGTTCACCGGTATAGCGTCTAACACGGATGCGGCCATCACTGTACCCCAAATTAAAGCGGGATTCATCAGAAAACACCACTTGTTGCCAATCAGCACGCCAGTCTCTATGTCCATGAGCCCATTGTAGCCGCAGGCGCCGATGGTTTTGCGTCAGAGGGATCCTGTATAAAGGAACTCTTGCACGCAGTTAACGGTGCAGTAGACGCCGACGAATTGATGAAGCACACAATGATACACCTGTAGCAGTGCACCAATGTTCTGCCAACTGTCCAGATGAAGCAAAACGGTCCGTCACCGCCATGCGGACCAGGTGTCTATCATCCCGTGCTGACGTCACCTTTCGGCATCCACTCACGGATTTCTGAGTTGCGTGGTTCTCTTGAACCCACTGCTTCCACACTCGCATCACTGTGCTGCTGTTACGCCCCATACGAGCTGCTATTGCACGATAAGAAAACCCTCCTTCACGAAGGCCGATCATTCGTCCCCGTTCAAACTCCGTAACTTGCTGAAATGTCGCCCTCTTTCGTCGTAGAGGCATAGTGACGTCTCATGTAACGTTTACCACTAGCAGATAACCATACACGCCCCGCTACAGCCCTCTATTTATACGGATCCATCAGCAGTTCAGAGGGCGCCGCTCAGCCCACGCATGCGTGATGACTCTGAAATTCTAATCATTTGAATAGCATACCCTAATTTGCATTTCCTGAAAGTTTCAGCTCAATCACATGATTCCTTCATGGTGTTGCAATTTTTACAAACATGAGTTTATGATTAATACCCATATTGATAACGTGCCAAGGCGTGTATGTGCATGTATTTCGGCTCATGGTGGTCATATTCCATACTGAATAAATCTAGACGATTTGAATATTTTATTTCCAATTTTTAATCATTTGCATATGATCGTGTCTATCAATCCTGAGAATTTCAAATTTATGCGACCTCTCTGTCTTGGTGTTGCAATTTCGATGTTGAGCAGTATAAAAATGCAAATAGAGAAGCTGTTGAAATCACAGCATTTGAATTCATTTTAGAATCACGTAATGCATTTGCACATTGCTTAAAGAGCTAAATATTTAATGCTGGTCAGAATAACAATGATTAAACGTACAATTAAGAAACAGTACTATCTCCACTCCACTATGAAAAGGTTTTCGGGAGCTATGTTTATGTAGTGTACTTCTTTTTTTATTATCGATCATTGACTGAGAGTCGTTGACTACTAGATATGTCTCTACGACAAAGTCAAAGACATTGTGATCAGTTAACATACTTTGAAAGGAGATACGTCATTGGACTGAAAGAAACAGAATGGACGCTGCAAAGAATTACCCACTATGTAAGCCATTCTGGTCTATCTAGTTGTTGGGAGTAGTGGTTAAGTGAAGACAGATACTTGCAGCAAACAGGTTCTGGGTGACCTAGCCAGACCAACAGTAGAGAGGATCATCTAATCCGGTGACAAGCACAAGCAGCAGCTTCGTTGTCCATAATCCAGAGATAGGTGACACCATCATAGATTCCTAGGTCCACCTGAACCATTTCCATGCACTTAAAAGAAGTGCATTTGATGTCACGGTGCTTATTTAGTGTCTTGTCATTAACAGTGAGTCACCATCACCTTTGTTTGCAGTTGGTGTCATGAACGAGAAGCCTGAACTGCTATGGACTGGAACTGTGTCATCTTCAGCGACGAATCCAGGTTCTGTTTGAGCTCTGAAGACGGTAGTGTTTGAGTAATAAGGGCAAGTGGTGAGCACTTCAATTCTACCTTTACTGTGGAGATACATACTGCCCCTACTGCTGGATTGATGATTTAGGGAGCTATCACATACGACAGCCGATCATCTCTAATAGTGATACGAGAGATATTAATATCACATACGACAGCCGATCATCTCTAATAGTGATACGAGAGATATTAACAGCCCAGCAATATGTACAGGACATTCTGCTGTCACATGTGTTGCCTTTCATGGTCAGGCTTCCAACAGGCAGTTTTCAACAGGATAATGCTTGTTTTCACGCAGCAAGGGTTTTGCGGAAAAGCCTCTGCCAGGTTGACATAATTTGGCATGTGCAGCCGTCAGATTTATCGCCAACCAAGTATTTATGAGACCAGCTGGAATTCCAGCTTCGGTAGCCTGTGAGGATGCAGGATTTAGAAATCCAGTTGCAACATCTGTGGACAAATGTGCCGCAGGATAACATGCGGAACCTGTATGCAGGGGGTGCGAGCTAGGTGGCCGCTCAGGGCCGCTAAAATTTAGGGCTGCCGAAAAAGTGTAGTGCAAATACCAAGAAATCAGTTTTTAGCAACTCCATATACTTTCAACAAAGTATTTGGTTAATTCACCTTTTACGTGTGACGTCATACTTCCCATAATGCAGCTTCTAAATGGTGGTCAAAATAAATACATGTGTTATTAGTCAAATGAGTTAGCATCAGTAGTCCATGTACGTTATCATGTTTATTGTACTGGCCATATGGCCACTGCAGAGACTCGTGGCAGCCCACAAAACTAGAAAAATTACTTTGTAAGTTCTAATATTATAAAACAAGCAGCTTTGTTCTTTAAGTTAGCTTTTCATTAATTCGTTATAATTATAATAATTAGAGTAATAATAAATTACAATGATTCGTATTTTATTTAATTTTTATCCCCTATTTTCAATTTAACTTCATTATCTGCTCTTTATTTTTACCTACAGCGTTTAGACCAGTAAAGGACTTTATGCTTTATGAAGGACGTAATGCTAAACCCGTGTAAATCTTTTTATCGTTGTGTTATTTATATGTCAAAATATTTTTAAGGGCCGCTAAAATCTGCTTTTGCCTAGGGCTGCTAAAAATTTCTTCGCCCAGGGCCGCTAACATGGTAAGCACGGCCCTGCCTGTATGCTTCTATGCCTGACCGTATCTTACCTTGTATTCAGGCTACAGGTAGCCCAACAAGGTACTGAAGTCGCTTTTGAATTGGACACTTTTCTCCAATTAACTTATCTTTTTACACTAATATTGTAATCACTCATATATATCAATGTTATCTTTGAACCTATTAAGTTTAAGTCCAACGACTTCTTCTTGGTGTGTTATTTAGTTTTTTTTTGTCAATGAGTGTATTTTAAAATTTAAAGGAAAGGGGATTTTTATTAAAAATTGCCCAGATTCTTTTATCCTTTGCAAAAAATATGAAAACAAAACCATTTTTTTTTTGATTAGGTATATAGTAAGTATGGTATTTTTTTCTTGGTAACTAACAATATTGCTTTAAAAAGTGACAATGGATTCTAAATTTAAGATTGCAACTTTTATTATGTCCATCCTCTGAAAACTTCGTTAATGTTGTCTCTTTTAACTTTAGTGTAACTATTAAAGATCTGAAAGCTTTTCTTCCAAGAATAAATTACAAACTGCCAACAAATAGATTAAAAGAATATTTTCAAGTAAGCTGATTTAAAGTTTTTGTTTTCTACTGTAAGTGACAAAAAAAAACAACAAAAAAAACCCTGTCAGCATCTTTATGATACTAACCTTTTACAAGATTTTAATGTATCAATTTTTTTTTTTTTGTATATTAGGAAGTGGATACTAGAAGAGTTGGCGAAATTGGATTTGAAGGTTTTGCATCTTTATACCATAATCTCATACACGATGATCAGGTACACATGGTTAAAATTTCTTTAAATATTTTGCATGTGAAAACTTATTCTATTTATTTTCATTATGAATTATTTTTAGTTGTTCAATGAAGAATTTGGCCAATACACAGCAGATGGACAACGGGTTACATTGCAAGAATTTCAGTATTTCTTGCAAGAACAACAGAAGGTAACATTTTTTATAAGTTTTAATTTTTTGACATTTACTAGATTTTTTAAGGACGTCCTTTAAAAAAAAGCAAGTCTTCAACTTACATTGTTTAAGTGAGTTAACGACCATTTATTAGTCCTCCCATACTTAAATTAAAATTAATTTCACCAATAAATTGAATACTTTTGGCATGGGGTAAGATTGTATTAAATATTTAAATTAATACTATAATTATACTCTAATTAATAACTAATACTAACGCTGATATATAAGATTAACTGTTTTATTACACACATACATATGTATGTATATAGGGTGTCCGGTGTTTCGCAAAGAACTTTTGAACGAAGGCTCGTAGAGCTGTAAAAGTTAGGTGTGCGTATAGTGAAGTGCCCATGGCCGATGAAATGGGATCGACGGCAGTGTTCTCTGTAGCATAATCAGGGAGTAATTGCATTCGATTCTGGAAGTAGAGGAGATACAGAAAAATTTTCAATTACAAAGTTATGCAACATCAACTAATTAGTAAGAAACGATTTTTTTTCACCAATAGGGCAAAATTCACGATTTAAGAGGTTTTTAAAGTATCCGTCCAGCAACGCCATTGTTGGTCAAAATTCCAATTTAACGTCAATCATTAACTTCAATTTTCAAAATTCATGTTAACTTCAATCATTGGTTCATGTAATTCCGTAAAACTTCATTCATTATGTAAGTACACATTGCATGTTATATACTACGTACAGTATTATGAGAAAAAAATTGTTATTAATGCTGTTGTAGAAATGTTATTTTGTATTACCATGAATACTTGGTATGATGCTGTAGCGACAACACCACCATTCTGCCATAGGCGTACCAGTGGCGTAGTTGGTTAAGGCATTAGCCTGGAAACTAATTGGGTTGTCGTTGCTACCGCATCATACCAAATAATCATGATAACACAAAAAACATTTCTACAACGGCATTAATAACGTCGATTTTTTCCACCATACTGTACGTAGTACGTAACATGAATCTGTACTTATATAATAAATGACGTTTTATTACAAGTCGGAATTATAAATCGGAAGTTATAATAATGAATGATTGAAGTTAATGTGAATTTTGAAAATTGAAGTTGATAATTGATGTTAAATCAGAACTTTGACTAACAATGGTGTTGCTGGACGGGCACTTTAAAAAAACCCTAAATCACGAATTTTGCCCTATTAAGGTGGTGAAAAAAACACGTTTCTTACAAATTAGTTAGTGCTTAACAACTTTATAATTGAAAATTTTCCTGTATCCCTTCTAGTTCCAGAATTAGGTGCAATAACTTTGCGATTTCGTTACAGAGGGCGCTACCATGGATACCATTTCATTGGCCTTGGGAACTTTACTGTACCCAAACCTAACTTTTACAGCTCTATGAGCCCTCGTTCAAAAGTTATTTGCGAAACACCTGACATCCATCCATGTGTGTGTGTGTATAATATGTGTGTGTGTAATAAAACAGTTAATCTTATAATCTTACATATTAGTATTAGTTATTATTAATTAGAGTACTGTGGTATAACACATGGGTGTCAAATTTATTTGTAATAAAAAATCCTCCACAGAACATTAACAAAAAATCTCGCCCCGGTGGCTTTGTGTGTTGACCAATATTTGGCAATTGTGTTATCCCTGTGAAAGGTAATAATATCTTACAACTTTTTTTTGTTACTTACTATAAGTTTTGTGGAAAAAGAACAATGACGAACTAGTGCCTTTTCCTTGCAGGCTTTCCCTACTGCGGATATTATCAGTACGTCACTTTTGTCATATTACATACGAATACGGAACCAACAGGATTAAATGCGGGGGAGGGGACAGATGACTTCAAAGTGGTTATTCCCCTTCCTTATTGCCCTAGTTCTGCTCACTTCCCATAAAGAAATTAACCCTGCATTACCCCCAGGGTTGGCAAGTTTCTGCCAAAGCGGTTAAAACCGGCATGGCAAAGACTAATTTCTGCCACGAAAGTGGCAATAACCAGCAGAAACCCAGGAATTATTTTATGTGTTAAAAACTTATCGAAATGCCCCAAATTGCAAAAAGGGATGCATTTTAAAGTAAAATAGGTTTAGTTACAATGTTTATAGTATTTATTCGAAGGTGGCAAATTCTATATATTTATTCTATATAATTCTTCGTAGTATACTATACCAAAATACCAGTTTTGCTATTATTTCTTAATTCAAACAATTTATTATGAATAGACGAAAAGCATAAGAAGTATTTTTCCAAGCCCACCAATACTGCAGGCAATATTATCACTGAGTGAACAAAAGTTACAAAACCTTTAGTTATAGTTATTTTTTTTAAACTAGACCACAGAGAAGCAGGGACATTTTCTAAGATTTTATTGGAGTAGTATGTTTCAGGAAAAGGAGCTGAATTTGCTCGAAAAGCTTTAATGTGAAGTACAAAATTTGGGTTAATGACATTAAGGAATTTCATAGTGTTTTCTTCCTGCTCATGTGACAATTTAGATCACATGTACTTTGGATGAAGATATAAACTGGCATATATGATGTTGAGTTACTGCTCCACTTTTTACCTTTTTTTTTTATATATTTCTATGAGATTATCATTTATTAAGGTCAACCAAATTTCATAAGCATCTGGAATAGAAAAGTCATCTTTCCGAATCTTATACAGGGCAATAGCAATAGATTTTAAAAGCTGCAACAAGTCTTTTTACGTCTTTATTAATCATCCGATTATTTATAACTTGAACAGCCCCTTTATATATCATCCATATCATTTTCATGATCTGCGAGTAATATGGATGATTCTTTATGAACAATTCCAAGCAATCTACCTAACTTTTCCACCTTATATTGCCAGGTATTTGTGGCTTCACAGTGTTTATGTATTCCTTTAGCCAAGCACCCTGTCTGTAATGATTTCTAAAATATTTCTAAACAGATACCACATGTTTCAAATAATTAAAAAGTAGGGTCCATTACAAATACAGCTTATCCTCATCTCGTCATAAACCACAGAGGCTTTTTGTACAGCCCATCTGTCAATGTTGTTGCTTTTTATTTTATAGCCAAAGGTTTAATAAGGTAAAGATGGTGAAATAGACCAAGTAAGTTAAATAATATGGCCTTCAAAAGATGTTTTTTAACGAATCCTTGATTTACTCTGAGTATTTTTTAATTATTTTAAAATATTTTAATTATTAAAATTATTAATATAAAGCTTTATAATATATACTCAAATTAATAAATAAAACATATTGTAATCTTTCATGTATTAAATGATACAATACTGTTTTCAGTACTTTGGCTATTCTCCCATTTTCTGCCAGTTAAAACCGGTTATAACCAGTTTTTGCCACTGGCATTAGTTTCTGCTGGAAGAAAGCCAACCCTGATTACCCCCTCTCCCCATGACAGCGATTATGCCAAAAGATACATTTTTCATTAAATTAGCCGAGTCAGGAAAAATATTGTAATCTGTTGGCTTTCTTTTCTAATACTTGGCGATGAAGAAACCTTCACTAGGTTGCCATACTTCGGAATTCCAATGACGTATTTGGACACGCAACTAAATTTTCAGGTTTGAAGTTAACGAACAAGACTTACTTGTGCTCAGCCATGCCTCTCCAAGAAGTTCTTCGGTTTGCTTTTCTCACGATGGGCGTATCTGGGGCGTGATTCATTCATCTTTAGCCTTAATTATCTTATTAAATATTGATATTAAGCAAAAATTGTACTGGACATTTTTTATTCCTTTTTCACAAGGAAACGTGTAGTGAACTTTTTCTGCCATTTTGTATACACCCTGTATATACACACACACACTCTATAACAAACAAATCGACGCACCAAGAAGGAGTTGTCCGATTGCGATAAAAATTGGTGGATGTGAAGAACATACATAGAAAAAAAAACGGTTAAAATTTCAGAACAATTGAATGATTTATTGCAGAGTTTGACCGTTACAAAGGGAGGAAGTCAATAAGGCGTTGGTCCACCTCTGGCCTGGATGCAAGCTGTCACCCGGCGTGGCATAGACTGATAAAGATCCCGGATGGTGTCCTGCGGAATTTCTTGCCAAATTGTCTCCAACTGTCGGGCTAAATCGTCAACATTCCGGGATGGTTGCAATCGCCTTCCCATAGCGTCCCAAATGTGCTCTATGGGAGAGAGATCAGGAAACCTAGCTTGCCAAGGAAGTGTTGGGCAAGCTTGAAGACAATTCATAGCAACACGTGCCGTGTGCGGCCGGGCATTGTCTTGTTGAAACGTAAGTCCAGGGTGTCGCAAAAGGAACGGTAACACAACCGGTCGTAGAATGTCGTCTACGTACCGCTGTGCTGTAAGTGTGCCAGAAATGACCACCAAAGGGGTCCGGCTATCAAAGGAGATGGCACCCCAGACCATAACGCCCTGTTGTGGGCATGTGTGGCGTGCGATAGTAAGGGCAGGATCCCCACGCTGCCCTGGACGTCTCCAGACACGTCTGCGGTTGTCGTCAGGACACAGTTGGAAACGGGACTCGTCACTAAAGACTATACGTCCCCAGTCAGCGCAGTTCCAAGTTGATCGAGCCCGGCACCACTGTAATCGGACTTGACGGTGTAAAGGCGTGAGAGGTAAGCGGCGTAACGGTCGGCGCGAGCGTAAATTCCGCTCTCTCAGTCGTCTGCAGAGGGTCATGTTGGACACATGTGTGCGGGCCACACGTTGGATAGTTGATAACGACGAATCCGGTGCTGTGACAGCTGCTCTGACAATCGCTCTGTCTTCCCGTTCTGTTGTGGCCCTAGGTCGACCGCTGCCGTCCCGACGCTGACATCTGCCGTTGTTGACCCACTCTTGCCAGCACCGTCCAATCGCCGCATCGCTTCGACCCACATGTCCAGCGATTCTTCGATTCGTCCAACCAGCCTCTTTCAATCCGATAGCACGACCTCTTTCAAACTCTGACATATGCTCGTAATGAGCACGAATCTTTCGGCGAGGCATTGTTACAGTCGACGTAAGATATCCGCAGTCAAAATGCAACAGAAATTTTGACCACATATTGAGAATCGCTCCTTATATACACCTGCTGAATGCGCAGTTCCGATGCGCTGGAGTTCCCGCTATTCATTCATTGGACACCAAATTTTAATCATTTGCATGTTCGGTCAAAATGTCTTTGCATACGAAATTTCATTACAATCGGACAACTCTTTCTTGGTGCATCGATTTTTTTGTTATAGAGAGAGAGTGTGTGTGTGTGTGTGTGTGTGTGAATTTTTTATGAATGTAAATTTTCTTGGAATTAATGAACATAAATTCTCTGAGAAAATGCATTTTTTCTATAAATTTATAAATTTTACTGAAAAGAATAATAATTGATCATTAATTTCTGTTTCTGGAATGAGTTGCAATTAATGAATGGAAGGTGCATTCTGAACTTGTCTATACAAAATATAAGATACAGTTGAATTGAAGAATGTGAACAATATTGAATGCTTGTGCGGTCTCACCTTGCTTGGCGCAGAATCACCATTGTTGTCCTTGCGCCATAAAAATACAACCAACTAATATTGAATGCTAATTTTTCTCATAGGGCCATATTATTGGGAGGATTGTAACATAAGATTGAGTTCAGCTTGTGTTTTTAGCAAAAGGAGACAAACATACATACTTTACAAATAAAAACTTGTAAAGTAGTTTTTGCATTAAAAAAAAAATTAAAAAATTAAAATTTATGTAACTTCTAGTTAAATAGTAATATGCAATGTGAATTGCATAGCACTGAAACAAGATGAAGTAACCGTCAGTATTTTTATTAATAATGTGAGAGAGCTTACACTTTTTATTTTTTTCATTGCAGACTTGTTACATGCATTATTTTTTAACTTTCATGTATTTTCTGAGAAAATTCAATTTCTTTTTTGTTTGAACTCAATAACAAAATAGCATTCTTTGTTCCAGTAGTTATAAAAATATAAACCCATTTTAAACTTTGCATTTCATTATATAAAGGATGGCACTGTTGCTGAAGAGTGTTTAGTTAGTAAGTTCATGCGAGAATATCTCCAGGATCCTAGCAGAGATGCTCAAGAACCATTTTTTACTGTTCCAGAGGTAGATACTTTGTTTTAATTACTATAATAGTTTTGCCATTAAAAGCATGTCATGTCAAAGAATGCATCTCATTGGATTGTTCGATGGGGCAAGCCAGTTTAATATGATTGTAAAGCAATCATAGGTATTTTTTTTCTGTGCCTACTGAGTGAGAATATAGATGTTCCCATGGAGGGGGTATGGTTGAAGAATATGCAGTGTGTCTCAGCACCAGGGTTACAAACTTCAAGGGGTCATAGTACTCATCAAGGTGAACGATAATTGTCATAGAATCTAAAGTCGCAAACCACCCACAGCGCCAGTTCTAAAATCGTCCAGCATGCACAAATATTTACAACCAGTGTATGAGAAGCGCAATATGCTTTATCCTAATCAACTATACACTTGATCAGCTGACCTGAGTAGTATCTGGCGCTCCATTCCATTTAGTGAACAGTAAATTATCCAAAATTTTCATCTTTAGTTTATTTCTTTGACCTGTTAAAATATGTTTCACTTGTGAAAAATTCTTTCAACTTCTGCAGTTGAAACAGGTAATGTATTAGCAATGGAAAGTAATTTTTAAAGGTTGAGAAAATTTTCTCCAATGGTTTGCTTTAAGCCTGCAAGTGATTTAATATGGTGAATGATAGTCAATGTCTTTTATGCTTCTTCATCTGTGAGAAAAAACATAAAGGTTTAAATTCATCCCACTCTACTAGTAAGTCATCCTTATCCATCTTATAAAACTCAGCCAGTTCTTTCATTTATGTTATACCATAAAATATGCTTCCATCTGAATAATTTGTTAACTCTAAGACAGGGATTTATACACACCCAACACCCCTCCAGAGTTTTTGATACACCCTCTAAAATTCTTGAACACACACTGTGTTTAATGAAAATAGCAATGAAATCTAGTTCACACACACCCTAAAAATCTTGAACACCCCCCAGTTTATGAATCCTGCATAAGCCCCTGACTCTAAGATAGCAAGCATTATTAATATGGCAAGTTATTCAGCCTTTTGCAAAAAGTTTTTTTTAAGTGCAGGAAAATTGGTTTTCACATGAGTTTTGTAGTAGGTAAAAAATAGTTTAATCAAATGAATGAGCATGATAAAAATGAAAAGTAAAATGTTTTATTGAAAAAGTAAAATTTCGTAAATATCAAGTTCTTTGTTTCGTTTTTTATAATTTTGAAACCTCTTCCCTGATTTCCTCTTGAGAAGCTAAAATTGTTGAAATACGCAAATTAGCTTCTGTCAACAAAACGCACCCACTTTCAACTGTGGACGTATTATTTCTTTGGATGGAAATTTGTAGGTGCAAAGTGCGACTAATGACCGCTAAGTTTGTACCCTCCAGTAGGTGGTGTATCAGGGCAAAATTCCTCTATTTTGATGGAAAAATACTAAAAAATGACCAACAGTCATTAATTACAGTACATTTAAAAAGTTCACAATTTTACCAGTAGGTGGCACATTAAGGACGAAATCGTGCATTGAAAAAAAAAAATCCCCCACTCGTTAATTAACATCAAAATCGTCTTTTAAGTGAAATCGTTAATTTTTTTTAAGTTCCAGAAACAGGCACCAGGTGGCGTTTTTTCACAGAATAGGATTATAAATTATGTAAATAAATTAAATTTATTTAATAGGTAAATTTACTTTTAAATTAATCTGCAAGCCTCAGCGTATGTAGATAACGAAAGCATAAGGGGGAAATATCCCGAAATATATGCCGCAAAATCTTGGCACAAATCGCACGCTATTTTTTAAAGTATGATGAGGAAATTTTTCTGAAATTTTAATAAAATGCTGAAAGTAAAAAGTTATTCAAAATATGGTAAAACTGCGAGTTCACATAAAAATTTAAATACTTTTGATGCTTCGCAAAACGGCCATTCCTTACTACAAATATCGCGATACACTTGCAGGTAAATTGTCTGCCCCCTTTTTTTCCCCCAGCTGTTTCACAATCACGGCTGCGTTTCATTTCGTTGTTTTAATCCAAATTTGAAGCAAGTTTCACATACAAAGCTGGACGTAAAGAGTAATCAGAGAAACAAGAATGTAAGTAGGAAGCACCGCGTCCAAACATGGAAGGCGCAGGCCACATGCAAAGTGTGTTTATACTAAACTATTACAAAAAAAAAAATTTGAGGAGCCGGGAGAAAATTGCACATGAGGATCTTGAATGAGGTTTTTCGTAGTTTTCTTGGTATCGACCATAAAATCATATGGTGAAGTTAAAATCCATAGGTATCTCTGGCTCCATAGTCCGGGAATCATGAAAATAATGAGTCATGCTTCTTCGTATCAATAGTGGAGGGACAGAAATTTCCGCGAGTCCTGAGTTTTATTTTGCCAAACGGGGTAGGGTGCATTTACTGCTATGAAAAAAGGTAGGGTGGGACGCATTTACCCTTGTACAAAAACAAGCAGGGAGCGTTTACCAATGTGAAAAAATGGGCAGAGCGCTGTGCCCTCCTGAAAATGCCTGGAGGAAACACTATGTGTTATATTGCTTACCATTTTTGTAGACAGCTTTAATAAGCAATCTCCAAAACAGATTTTGATTCTCTGAGTCAAAGTAGTTGGAATTCATATAAAATTATTTATTTTGCATAACCCAATGATGAGTTTTGTGTGGTTAAAATTTGTAGCTCCTAATTCTAAATGGATGTTTCAGTCCTTTCTTTACACCTTCCGAAATAATCATCTGATCAAAGAAATTCTTAAAGCTTATTATACTAGTAAATACCTCAAATACAAAGTATGCCATTTTTCATTATTAAAGCAGTATTTTATAATTATTAATTACTAAAGCCATGTTTGAGAAATTCTGAATTAAAGATGCATTTAAATTTTGATTGCAATCGATTTGGCAATGCCTCAAACGTAAGTGTGCAAAATTATAGTTTATTTCTTTAAGCAGTTATTGAGATATAAATCTTTATTTAACATTGCAGCATTTTGACTCTTCTTCGGGGACATCTTAAATTCTCCATTTGAATATAATGTCAGTTATTGATATTTTGAAATAATGTTTTTATCTAAGCATATTTTTGAAATATCCTTCAATGTTTTGTAATTTTTTTTTTTTGTTATGAAAATAAGACCTAAAAGTGAAAAAGCTTTAGATTTGAGGACAGACCAGGACATACAGTCAATCATTCTGCATATGACCTTCAATCTTGTCTGACTTCCAAACAAACTAGTAGTGATGTACTGTGTTGTTGGTGATGTCACTTATTGTTCCTATTCAGGGTGTCTACCGGTACCCAAATCAGGAAAGAAATCCCCAAGTTAGAGAAGAGATTCCAAAAAATTGACGGAATTCAATTTTTTGTCGTTAAATTTTGCCTTTATTTCCGACCAGAAATACAAAAAATGCAAAAAATCCCCTGCAATCGACTTTTATATGTAAAGAATATTTTTTCAGAGTGCAGCATCTATCTACAAAGTCTGAAAATCAAAGTCTGTACATATGCACACATCATGCAGACCATGTAAATCCATGCTGCAGATGCTAGTTTGGAATATGTAATCTTAACGTTCAGAAGTGTAAAGAACTTCTAATTGTTCTCCTTGAAAAGTCTGTAAGTCCAAAATCTCTTTTTGTAAATAAATTTGTGAGAGGTGCTTCTGCATTATCACCTGTAGTTATGCTCAACAGCAGTTTAAATTCTTCACATATTACTCCTTTATTAAATGAGTTTATTGCTAAAAATCACGTTGCTCTCATTGAAGCAGATAAGATTAAAGAAATTATTTACAATGTACTCATATAATGGAAGTAAGAACAGAGTTGCAGAATTTTGATTCGAAAAATGATAGATTGGATTTAGTTTTTAAATAGCTTTCTAACTCGGAGGAGAGACTGCCATTTTTGAATTTTCCCCAAAAATTCCAACGTTTCAGGGAGATGCTGCTGTCGAGCGTTCTTTTTCCATAAGTAAGGAGTGTTTGGTAGAAAATTTAATTGAACATTCACTAATTGTTCAACATTCAATATACTCAGCGATTTCTTCATATGGTGGAAATGTTGAGAATGTTCCAATAACAAGAAATATGATATTAGAAATGAAAAAAATCATTCATGAGAAGAAAGAAAGCATCAAAACTCCAAAAAAAGAAATATGAAAATGAAAAAATGCAGTGAAATAAAGTACAAAAAGAATTAGTAAATTTAAAAGGAAGAAAGAGGTAACTAATGGAAGAAGAAACTCAAGAATTACAAAAGCAAATTGCAGGAACTGAGAAAAAGCTGAAGCAGTTTTGAAAAAATGCATACAAGATAAGTTCAAACAATGAGGATTTTTTTTCTGGTATATTTGTTCTTTTTCTAAGTACTTAGATCTTAAATAATTTGAAATCATCAAAGTGTAATTTTCATAATTTTTCACATGTATTAGTTTGTAAGTAAATAAAAATAAGTTGCTTATTTTTATGCAGTATAATATTTTATCTGTGACATGATGTGCAGTCAGTAAAACAAAGGCTTACAATATGGTTTATTACACAATATTAAGTCTATGTCATAAATATTACTTTCAACCAGATGTCTTTTTTTCCCTTACAAGGGAAGGTCGGAGGGTGGACGACGAGGATTTTAATGACATTAGGCTCATTTGAAAGCTCTCAAAAAATTATTAGACACGTATTCGGGCATTTTTCAGAATGGCCATAAATATAGGTGTTATGGGGCCGGAGAGAGCAAAAATGGGACTATTTTCAGAGATTTTATAATATCATATTTTCAAAAGTATTGAATATCTTTTTTTCATTCTGCTTCATTACATGTCTTGCAGAAATCCATCGGATACGTGTTTCATAGTTTTTGGAGAAGTAACTTGTTAATAATGTTTTTTAAAGGTTATAAAATGCATGCGGAAACAAGTAGCCAAGGGCAAGAATTCGCCAACTTATTGGCTGCTTGGCACATTTGCTGGTGTAGTATAATCAGTTATTTTCAAAGGTAGTATTAGAAAGTGACACATTCGGGAGTGTTGCATGACAGTTCATTTAAACTGTTCTTATATATCGTACGCATAATAAATTGTTAGTTTCGTATTTAAAAAAATTTGACTTCGCATTCAACATATATTTTTATACTTGTTTAAAATTTATTAGTTTATAATTTAAATCTTTGTGATATATCTTGTTCTTTTAATATTAAGCTAAAGTTTAGCTTCTGCAGAAAACCACAGAAAATTTAATTTTTGGCAAATTAACTTTTTTTTTCCTGTTTACTGATTTTCGCTTTATACATTAAAATGGATTTATTGCTCATAAATGCAATTAATGTTACTCATCATTTGCAAAAAATAACCGAAGCAACGTATTCAAATTTCTTGAACATGTCCAGTGATATCACCGATTGTGAAAAAGCTATAGCTGTGGAACTTTGTAGTGTGTTGGAAAATTATTTAACAAAATCGCAGTTTGAAGATGGTAAAGTTATCGAGATTTCCGAAAAAGATCCAGAACATTATTCTATACATGATGATAATGGGGTATAAATAAAATGTGATCCTGGTTATATAAGTATAGACGAAAAGGAGCGTATGGTCGCTATTAAAGAAACTCATCCAACCTGGAAATGGGACACTTTAATCAAAAAGGGCTGTAAAAAAATGCCTAATCAGAAAACATATCTGCGTTTTAAAAAGGATAAAGTAGACAGAGGGTCACTAATCGATATGTATAAAGCAATCGAAATGGAAGTTTGGTGAAATTTATGGAAATTATGGGCAAAAAACTACGAGTTATACATGGTTTCGATATTCGGAAATGGGCAATTGAAACATTTTTATACGTTTCCTTAAAGTTTCTTGTCTCAAGCACATGGGTAAAGGACTTTCGAAAATGTCATGGCATAACATCTAGGAAGGTAACAAAACCTGTAACAAAAAAACTAGTGACTTCTTCAGAAATGATCCGAAACGTTGCAACAAAATTTTAAACAAAAGTAATAAAACTATTTAAAACATATCCTACCTATTGTATATTTAATACCGATCAATGCGGATTCAATTACGAATTAACAGATAGTCGAATGCTTGCTTTCCGAGGGGAAAAAATAACATTGGGTTATGCATCATCTCCAACTAATCAGTGTACTTACTTGTACACCGTTCAATATTTAATAAATGCCGATGGCAAAGTTGTTGGTGATGCATTTTTATGTTTACACGAAAGCACAGGCCAATTTGGAAAAAGAGTCCAATCTTCTCTGTTTAAAGCGACAAATGTAACTATGACTTGCAACCCATTGAAAAAATTAACGACAACCATATTTGAGCAACTTTTGGGCGAGAACTTTTTCAGATATGTGACTGTCAATTTTGGCCTTTTGTTCGATTCTTGCAGTGTTCATAAAAATCCGTGGATTTTTGAAAAGAGGTGGGGCATTGGGGGAAGCCAGATGGGGTAGTTAAAATTATTCCCGAACAGACAATTCCCATTTGCCAACTTTTAGATCGCTTTTTTTTAGAGAAATAAAGTACATAGCGCGAGAAATATGTCGATACTTTAAAATATCTGCTCATGGTTCTGAATTAAAAATTCGAAATAATATTATCCAATTACAGTCCTTGATACACTTCCAAATGTGTTCTGATATTTTTCAACCCATGATCAATAGCATGGATTACATCTGGGTTATCAGAAGACGAAAATCCTGATTTTTTAAATGTCCGCTAAATGTGTTTCACATTCACAGGAAATGTTTGTGATAAAATACCTAATTGTAAAAATTCTCCTTTTATTCGATGCAGCCAGCCACTGCAGGAAAAATTCATATTTTTCATGATTTGGGATTTTCATACAATTGATTGCTAAAAATCGTAATATTCGATAAAAATTGTAATAAATAGATTTCTCCTTTCTTAAATAAAAATGCAGAAAGTTCAATTTCATTTATGTTCCTTCCTTCTAATGATATAAATCTCGATTTTCCTTTATTACTTTAACTCCTTCAACCATCACAATTTTTGTTATTTTTATGTCATTATCATACCATAAGTATACAGGAAAAAGAAATGCAACATATTATATTCGCCAAGCAGCCAACAAGTTGGCGAATTCTTGCGCTGTACTACTCGTTTCCGCGTGCGTTTTATAACCCTTTAAAAACATTATTAATAAGTTACGTCTCCAAAAACCATGAAACGCGTATCCGATGGATTTCTGCAAGGAACATAATGAAGCAAAAAAAAAAATAAATATTCAATACTTTTGAAAATATGATATAAAATCTCTGAAAATAGTCCTATTTTTGCTCCCTCCGGCCCTATAACACCTATATTTATGGCCATTCTGAAAAATGCCCGAATACGTGTCTAATAAGTTTTTAAGAGCTTTCAAATGCGCTTAACGTCATTAAAATCTGCGTCGTCCACCCTTCCGACCTTCCCTGTTTGGGAAATTCTGTAATTTGCAGGAAAAAAAAAATCTTATATAAAATTGTTTTTGAAAAATTGAATATTTTAAATGGTTAAGCATATATAATCAATAGTAATGCGTAAAAATGAAGCGAATAATAAAAATTTGTAAAGTCCCCAAAATTTGATCACAGGTTCCCAAAACGTCTCAAAATTGTATTCTAAGGTATTGGTAGATGCCCTGCTATTAAAGATAACACTTTAAGTAAAACTTCTATTAAAATGTAGCAAAGCATCTAAGCTTAACAGGATGAAAATTTTGTATGCTCTGTATAAGTAAGCACAGTATAAGATCAGGATGATCTGCTTAATGGTAGTGCACCAAGATACATAAATGCAACATGGCATAGTGCATTGTATGATAAGGGAAATGACATATGATCACAAGGTCAAATACAAGTGGGAGCTTGTGACTAATTCTAGCATGTTGGCAACTGTGAGTTGAGAGTGGCTTTTTAAAAGAACCAAGTGTAGTTGGGGTAACATCAGGGAACTGGCAGAAGTAAATTCGCACAAGTGATTATTAATCAGCAATTCCTCGGATAAATGTGTAGTAACAGGATGTGATGCAGACCACCCACAAATTATTTATTGGATAGGGTGGCATTTCTGTTTGTTGCATTTCCTGCAGTGCGTGTCTTTTTTTTACTATTCCCAAAAAAACATAAATCCAGCTTTCACTGTAACACTAATGTCTACATTAATTTACACCACAAAGCATGTTTGTTTTTTCCTTATTGACATCTGTTTGTTGTAATACCCCATCTATATTTCGGATGCTGTAAGACATATGAACTAAATTTATAATTTCCTGATTTGGGATTTTATTATAATAATTTTCCATTCTAATTTATTTTGGAAGGAAATTTTTTTAATTGTAGATTATGTTGTGAATAAATTTTTTTAATTGTGAATTAGTATGTAGTATGTTTATGTTAGTTAATTATTTATATAGTTTCTGGACTTTCTGTTTTCGAAACAAAATGAAGCCTGGGATTCCAAACATGACCAAGTAAATCAAGATATGAGTCAACCATTGACACAATATTGGATGGCATCATCTCACAATACGTATGTATAATCGGTTTTCATTTTTCGAATGTCTCGTATATCAGGGTGCCAAATTTCTGGTCGCCAGCTTGCCATTGGCGAGTGAAACTTTTTTCATTGAATTACCGCAAAACTATTTTTAAAAAGAATAGCAAATTTGTATTTTGGCTCAACGATTTTCTTACAGTATAAATATACAGAGGTGTGTAATGATCAAGGAATCTGAACATTAAGTATCACTCTTTTCCCCCTTCTCTCAGCATATGTCACGTCAGAACGAATGCATGACATAGGTTGTGATTAATTTGAATACTGATTTTTGTTTGCACTTTGTACGATTGTGGGACATAGAGAAAAACAGCAGGGAGAAGAACCAGTATAGTCTCTGCAGCCAGGGTTTGAAATTAGCGGTTGTTAGACGCATTTTGTACCTGTAAATTTTGTTTTGTCAACTAAGATTTCAGACCCAGTCGTCATTTTTAGCACCTGACTATTAAATTTTTATTGTTTATATGATGTAAAGTTTGATTGTTCCATTTTTTATTTTTCCTTCTACCAATTTCACCGACACACGTCAGAAGATTAGAATCAATAGTAGAATGGGGGAACCCATGGTCTGTAATCTAGTGAGCTGTAACCAATTATGATAATTTGGTTCCTTCCCCTAGCATTCCACTAGCGTCTCAACATATTTTTTTTCCGCCTATGAGGAAGATCTTTAGGAATAATTTATGTTTAGCAATATTCTTTGGCTTTGCATTCATTTCTAATTTTTAAGTTTGCTATCAATTTTCAATCATGAAGAATGTGCAAAATGGAGTAGGTAGTAAAGTTTCTTTGGCAAAGTGTCCACATGTGCATGATATTTTAAATTGTGAGCATGTGCGATTGAACCTAGATTTATAAATGGGCATGTTGAGAAAATGCCCAAGGCACTAAATCTTAGGAGGGGAAAATTT
Organism: Dysdera silvatica; assembly: GCA_006491805.2. NCBI lineage: Eukaryota > Metazoa > Arthropoda > Arachnida > Araneae > Dysderidae > Dysdera > Dysdera silvatica. The sequence continues at coordinate 23,892 of QLNU02013837.1, forward strand.
CAAAAGACGGAAGAGGTTTTTTTTTTAAATTGCAATCTATCATTGACTTCCATCAATTCATTTTTGCTGAAAAAGCACCCATGCCCTCTCCCCCCACCCACAAACACCGGGAAAAAAATTCAATGTCGTATAAAATAAATTTATTCATAAAAGTATCGTTATACAGTGAAAACTGCATAAGGCAGAAACTTGCTCAACACGGAATTTTTTTACGGTCCCTTCAGAAGTCAATGGTAGTTAACATTAGCTACGGAAACTGTCTAACGCGGTATCGGAAAGCACTATTCAGTCCCGTCAAAGAGAAAAACCTGCATAAAGCGGAAAATCGTTAGTAGGAAGGAAATTTTCTCAGCAGAAAAAGGAAAGAGGGTTGTAATACAATGCAAATAGCAAAGTGGAGGCTGGCGAACAAAAGACATTTTACAGATATAGAATGCCCTTGTCCGCATAGGCGTAGACAAGGGCTGGTTTTCGGGGTTGTAACCCCCCATCTCAATGAAATTTTGTATATTTAACATAGGAATATATGAGTTGTAGCTCTGTAACCCCACCCATTAAGCCTACAACCCCCCCTTATGAACTTTCTGCCTACGCTTGTCTGACCACCATTTTGCACACCACCAACCCACCATAGGCATACCCAGGACGTTCATAAGGGGAGGGTTACAGGCTTACAATGGTGGGGTGGTTACAAAGCTATACAGATCCATTGTATTTGCATGTATACTACATACAATGGGAATTTTAACCATAATAATCTCCCCCCCCCCTCTTGCGTATGCCAGTGCCACCCACTTAAATAAAAGCGTTCATTATTAACCAGAACGAAAAGTCACTCATATCGACTTTATCAATTCATGGATAAACCCACCACAAGGGAGAATATCTTCATAAAAGGCATTTGTGGCAACGGCATAAAAACATTGGGGAGGGGACAATATACCAGTAAAAGGCATTTTGTTTGAAATTGGAGGGGGATATGGAACCCTAATACCAACATTGGGGGAACGGGTCCCCCTGACTCCCACACTAACGGCACCCATGATGGAAGGGAATCATTATCTTTACAAGAGAGGTACTTTACAATTTAAGCTTACATAATAGACTCTTTGTATATAATAGGCATGTATAGTTAGAGTGAAGTTTTGTACCATATTGATCGTAACTACTAAAACCACAAAATAGTGCGAAAATTAAAATTAATAAAAATAAAATGCAGTGACAGAATAACTATTTTTATCAAAAGGAAAATAAATATAATCTTAAAGTTCGCAAGATAAGACAAAGAAAAAAATAGCACATGCAATCATCTCTTACCACTGAATTTAACTATATGCATATATTTTGCATGTAACCTCCATAAGGCGGAAACATGCATACTACAGAATTTTTTTCCGGTCCCGTGAGTTTCTGCCTTAGACAGATTTCACTCTCTCTCTCTCTATATATATACAGTAGTGGACAAAATTGTGGAAACCCTTTGAAAAAAGATTATTTTAGAGGTTTGATGGCTAATAACACCACTTTTTTTTGTACCAATACTATAAAATTATATATCATTGGAAAGGTAATTTAATCAAGATTGTAATGCAATAACATTTATGAATCGTATTTTAATAGAACAGCATTCATAAAGAAGAAAGGTGATATACATAGAAAAAATGAGATATACAAAAATGTTCACCATACCAGTTAATACTTAGTTGGGTAACCTTTAGCCTTAATTACGGCCTTACAACGCTTTCCCATGGAGTGAACCAAGTTCTTTAGTTCTGCAGCTGTTATAATATGAAACCAAGATTGAATTATTGCTTCTGTTAATTGTGTTTTATTGCTGGGTTGCTTCCGACTAACAAGCTTCTTTAGCCGGCTCCATAGATTTTCGATGGGGTTAAGGTCTGGGCTATTTCCAGGCCATTCCAGCAGTTGAATATGATGATCTTGAAACCATTTTTTGCACACACGAGCAACATGACATGGAGCTGAATCCTGTTGAAATATAAATGCTTCATTATCTTGGAAAAGATCACATGCAGAAGGCTGCAGCTTGGGCTCAAGTATTTCATTTATGTATCTTTGGGCATTTATATTCCCATTGATCACGCAAATTCTGCCCACACCTCTTGATGTTATACAACCCCAAATCATAACACTAACTGGGTGTTTCACGGTAGGTGTAATGCACTCAGGATGGAAATCTTCTCCAATTCTTCTCCATACGTATTTTACGCCATCACTACCAAACAGTGAGATTTTGGTCTCATCACTCCAAATTACACTGTCCCATTGTTCCGTTGTCCAGTTAACATGGGTTTTAGCCCAGTTTAATCTTTTCAACCTCTGTTTGACAGACAAAAATGGCTTTTTTCGTGGAATTCTTGCATTTAGACCACATTCATGCAGTCTGCGCCGAACAGTCCTTGCACTTAACTTCACATTGCATTGCGCCATTTCACCTTGTATACACAGAGATGATTTTTTCCTGTCACCTAGGCACTGTCTTTTAATTCTTCTATCATCACTTGCTGTTGTGCACCTTTTTCTGCCTTTACCAGTCTGGTTTTGTAATGACTGAGTCTCCTTATACTTCTTCAAAAATTTAGAAATGCCACCTTTAGTTAAGTTTCCCCCAATATTTCTTCTAATTTCTTCATAACTGTAGCCTTGTTCACTTAATATTACTATTTTACATCGCTTCCTAGGTGACCAGTCAACTCTTTGCGCCATTTCTTTAATTTTATTACGTTTTACAAGCACACTAAATCAAAGAGCACAAAAAAAAAAACAACCAACTTGATAGCAATTACAGAACACACTGATAAATGTCCTGTAACCTGTTGGCTCATTGCCAAAACAAGAGAAAACATGATTGGCTCATTGCCAAAACAAGATGACACCTGATTGGCTCTGTAAACACTCATGCTCATTGGCCACATTCAAATGAAGGAAAGCTACTTCATATAAATGTAAGCAAGCTGTGCTTCTTTTTTCTGGTTATTTGGCTATAACTTTTGATAGAATACAGATAATTGAACAAATGTTATTGCATTACAATCTTTATTAAATTACCTTTCTAATGATATATAATTTTATAGTATTGGTACAAAAAAAAGTGGTGTTATTAGCCATCAAACCTCTAAAATAAACTTTTTTCAAAAGGTTTCCACAATTTTGTCCACTACTGTGTGTATAGCAAAAACCTACCTAAGGTGACCACCTTTCAGACTGGACTGAAATGGCCACCATAGACAGGTAGTCACTCTACATGGCAGACTTGTATACGCATGATTAAGTCCCTTAATTTCCCCTTATAAAAAAAAGTCACTTTACAAAGTCCCAAGTTTTATATATATATAGTGGAACCTGCCTGAAGTGACCACCCTTCAGACTAGACTGAAATGACCACCATAGACAGGTAGTTACTCAGCAGTTACTATACACGGCAGACTTCGGTATATGCATGATTAAGTCCTTGCCATTTTTCTCTGATAAAAAGAAGTCACTTTACAAAGTCACAAATTTTATATATATATCTATATATGTATATATAGATATATATAGTGAGACCTGGTAAAATGGCCACCGTGGTAAATTGACCATTTGAACAAGATGAGCACTTTTCATAAAAGAAAACTGGTAGGGACTCAGTCATTCCTATACGAAATTTTGTCATATATAGTGACTACCTTTCTATGGTAACCAACCATTGCAGTCCCATCCTAAACGTGTTATATATATATATATATGTGTGTGTGTGTGTGTATGATTATCAAAAGGGCCAACCAATTATTCAAGAAGGTGTGGATGCATTAATTATCACTATTAAGCCTCTGTATGATTCTCCACTTTTAATTTTCACACCAAGGCCTAATTTTGGTACGAACGTTTAATTATGCGTTCGGGAGGTACTAACTCAGCCTGAGAGAAGTGCGTAGCAAAAGTTTTTTATTCTCTCCCTTTCTGTTCTAAGCAAAAAGTATGTTTTAGTATGAAATCTCATGACTGGAGTACTTTATTGAACTGTGATGATCAGTTTCTCTTTACTCTCCTTAATTACTTAAATAGACACCTGTAGTACATTGAAGCAACTAATTAATTTTGGAGAAATAATTAACTGAAACGTAATATATTATATGAATGCAGCGATTAACTCAAGGTTATAATTTATTGAGGATTGTGCTCAACTAAGATGGCAAATTGCATTTGCAAATGAACTCCATCATCTGCGACACATCTCTATGATAATCTGTCAAACTTAATTACTAATTCAAGGTCGATGTTTCCAGTCTGCCTCTATCAAAAGATTTGATTGATGATGACGAGTGATTAATATGCTTTGTGTCCAAATGAGAAACCGGGACGCGTTCTTGATTTTAAAATGGTAAATGAGACATAAAATTTTCAACAAATTAAACCTTTATAAGTTTCAACTGGTATTAAAATATGTTTCTTATACGAAGCATGTAGTAATTTCGCAAATAAGAACACACGATGCGTACGAGCATATAATTTGTATTTCCAGGAAAAACAAATGGTTTTGCCTCTGTAAATAAATATCACTAAAGCATTACCCATTTCAGATATTTCAAAGAAGAAAATTTGATATACAATGAAAAAAAATATCTCTAAACGTAACGAAGTGACTGGGAAAGATATCATTATAAACAAGGCTGAACATGACATGTTCTATATGTGTTGGAACTAGAGGAGAGTTTCTAAATATATAGATTAGCGTTACAGATAAT
>QLNU02013837.1:28736-60123 GCA_006491805.2 Dysdera silvatica
GTATTTGCATGTATACTACATACAATGGGAATTTTAACCATAATAATCTCCCCCCCCCCTCTTGCATATGCCAGTGCCACCCACTTAACCCACAAAAACGTTCATTATTGACCAGAACAAAAAGTCACTCATATCGACTTTATCAGTTCATGTATGAACCCACCACAAGGGAGAGTATCTTCATAAAAGGCATTTGTGGCAACGGCATAAAAACATTGGGGAGGGGACAATATACCAGTAGAAGGCATTTTGTTTGAAATTGAAGGGGGACATGGAACCCTAATACCAACATTGGGGGGGATGGGTCCCCCTGACTCCCACACTAACGGCACCCATGATGGAAGGGAATTATCATCTTTACAAGGGAGGTAATTTATCGTTACAATTTAAGCTTATGTAATAGACTTTTTGTATGGAATAAGCATGTATAGTTTGCATGAAATTTTGCATCATATTGATCGTAACTACTAAAACCACAATATAGTGCAAAAATTAAAATTAATAAAAATAAAATGCAGTGATAAAATAAATATTTTTATCAAAAGGAAAATATAGTCTTAAAGTTCGCAAGGTAAGACAATGAAAATAAAATATGCAGTGATCTCTTACCACTGAATTTAAATATGTATGTAGTTATTTTGCATGTAACCTCCATAAGGCGGAAACCTGCATACTACGGAATTTTTTTCTGGTCCCGTGAGTTTCCACCTTAGACAGGTTTCACTCTCTCTCTCTCTATATATATAATATACTGTATATATATTATATATATATAATGTACTGTATATATATATAGCCATAAAAAATCCAAACAAATAAACAATATATATTATAATAATGCATGTGAGGAAATCTCAGACCCCTTCCTCCACTTCCTGGTACTCCACGATTTTCTGTCACAGTCTCATTTGAAGACGGATTGACGATTTTTTATTTCATCTAACAGAAAGTTCTTAATAAGCGCTCACCCCTACATTTTCCATGAGTTTTCTTTACATTTGGGTGAAACTCGAATTTATGTATGGGCAACTATTAGGAGCACAAAATTTTAAACGACGGCAGATCCTTTTTTTTTTTTAATTGTAATCTCAGTCTGTAGAATTCTGTCGATCTTTCCTCCCCTCGAAAGCATATCTCTTGTTTTTGTCTTACCTTGAAATTCTGAAAATTTTGTGCAACGGTCCCCGTCCCCAAATAAAAATTGGGCTTAAAATTTTTGTTGTAAAATAAACTAAATTAATTTGCAAAGTCGTCATTATTTTATATTATCATAATGTATGTAAAGTAATCATAACACCCCCTCCGCATACTCTGATTTTCTCTCGCATTTGAGGAGCCGGATCGACAAAATCGTATTTTAGCATAAAATTCCTCATAAATGTTCCCTACGTTTTCCGAGAATTTTACTTGTCTCTTATTTGCTTCATTAATTGTATAAATGTGTTTATATAATGCAATATAAAAATCATAAATTATGTTTTAATTTTTTTTATATAAAAGCATGAATATATTGTGCTATTTCATTTAAAGCTATTTAACTGGGGACCAAGTGAAAAGCGAATCATCAACAGAGGCTTATGCTAGGTGCCTTAGAATGGGCTGTCGCTGCATTGAATGTAAGAAATATCAACATTTGATATAATAATAAATTCATTGACATAGAAAATAATGCACCAAGAAGGAATTGTTGAAATCATATGAAGCTGTATATGTGTGAAGGTAATGTTAATATATGTAAGTGATTGTAATGTTAGAGCGAAAGAATAAGTTTATTGGAGAAAATCATACAATTCAAATTGGGCTTTAGTAACCTGCTGGGCTACCTTTAACCTAGATACAATATGAAATATGATCAGGCATGCAGGATCCATAAGGTATCCTTCGGTACTTTCATTCTCTCTAGATCCAGCACATTTATAGGCTTCCAAAGTGGGCCTTCAAGCTAGTTGATCGATGATAAATCTGGTTGGTCACTGTGGACCAAAGAATTGTGTCAGTCTGCAGAGGCATTCCTTGGAAACACTTGCTGCATGAGGGTCTGCTAAAACATGCTTGTTGGAAGCCCTTCCATCAGAAACAATACACATGGCCACAGGATGTTCTGCACATATCGCTGAACTGTTAGTATTCCACGTATTTCCACTGGGGATGACCGACTGTTGCATGTAAAGGCTTCCTAGATCATCACTTAAGCACTTAAGGCAGTGTGTTGCTCTGCAGCAAAGGCAGGATTGAAGTGTTCACCCCTGTGCCCTCCATACTTAGATGTGACCATTGTCGGATCTCTAAGACAGAGTTCTCATGCAGCCTGGAAAAGTCAGGGAAAACCATCTTGATTTCTGTTTTAAATGAATCTCCCATGAACCTAAAACAGTTTTCTCCACAATCAAAATTTAGTGGAAGTTGCTTGCAATTCATCAGGGATTTTTTTTTTCTCAATCAACAACAACAACAACAAAAAAAGATACACTATCTGAACATAGTCTCTGAAAGCACTATTAACTATTATGACCTCTGGTAGCAGAACTAATTTCCAATCATACCACAAGCATACAAGACTGGGAACAGTATTTATGGGCCTCTAGGTAGTTTAAAGATAAGGCTCCCAGTCAGTTATGTGTAATACCAAATTATGTTTGTTAAGTTGTTGAAGTTCCATGCCAACCTCTCCCTTAAGAACCTAGGCCCCTGGCCATTTCCCCTTTTTTCATCCCCCTTGACCCTGAATGCAATCATTTACATATTTGCCTGAGAACAACTGCATTCCAAGTTTTGCAATAATCCAACATTTCTCTGCCTAGGTGCGTTCTTTTTTCTTGTCAATAGGTATACATTAAATATCGATAGTATTATGAATGTGAGAACTGTTGCCATATATTATGTATATTGTAGTGGATTGTTGGGATGGTCCTGATGGCATGCCTTATGTATATCATGGCCATACTTTAACAAGCAAAATCAAGTTCATTGATGTCATTAGGACAATCAAAGATCATGCATTTATTACCTCAGAGTAAGTATGAAAATAGTTATCTAGCATATATGTTACAGATATCTGTATTCTTTTGTAAAATATGGCTATCATTTTTCATCAGTTTTCCTGTCATTCTATCGATTGAAAATCATTGTACATTGCCTCAACAAAGAAATATGGCAACTGCATTCCAAGAAGTTTTTGGAGGTATTATTTTTATATACTTAAGAATAAACTATTCTTTTCTGAAAAAATTGCAGAAACGAATTCTTTTGATACTCAAGTTTAATTTTTGGCAATTTTTCTTAATTTTATTAAATCTGTATAGTCTTCAAACTTTAAAAAAAATCCTTTGTTATTTATAACACGTTTTAAGAAATTTATGTTTCTGTATACACATGTTTAGCTTTATTTTTGTGCTTACATATTTTTTCATTTTATTAGTTTTTTTTATTTGATTAAAACTGAAGTAAAGTCCCATCAATTTGAACTAATTGGGACCAAGCAGTGGTCACTCATCTATAAGAGCTGTAGCACCCCTTGTGATTTATTTAAAGATTATAATTTTATTTATTCTCTTTGTACTATTTCCTCAAATAAAATATTGTGTCTGTATTAGATCTTATAATCAGAAGTCCTTAGTTAAAAGAAAAAGTAGCCATCAGTGGCACTAAATTCATGTTTATAAAGTAATTTTTGCAGTTGAAGAATCTAGCTAGAACAGGAAGCTTACATGCAAATGTGTAAAGTTATTACTTATGGGAGATGATGGTTGTCATGTCATTGGAGTGCTGCAGAGTCTTATAAATTGGAATGCATTACTGGTGCAGATGTTTCTGTTAATTTTCAGTTTTTGAATCAGGAACTGTTTGCATTGCTTGCTTTTTTTTTAATAAACTGCTATTTAACACTTGTTTATTTGGTAAGGAATTAAATGGCGAGTGTGTTGTATTCGCAGAGTTTTTTTTAATATTTATTTTTGACTGAGAGAAATTACATAAAATATTATACCCTATCCTAAGGATGTCCAACCTGGAGTGTGAGATGGAATTTCAGATGGTGCAAGTGTGATAGACAAAATAAGAAATTTCAATAAAATATAGTAAACCGTCGATTGTCCATGATAATGGGTGGCATAACTACCTCGGATAACCTGAAAATTGGAAAATATTGGTGAAAATACTGAACAGACATTAAAATTTTAAATAACAAAATTACGATATTTGGCAAAGGTAACTGTGTTTTACAAAATTCTTTATAATTCTTAGTTAAGGCAAAGTGGTGGGAAGGGTGCTTTCCCAAGGATGGTGAATTGACGGAATTGTACGGTAGAGAACGATTGTAGTTAAAATTGCAATTGAAAAAAAAAGGGGGAGAAAAATTGTCCACCTTTTAAAATTTTGCGACCATTTATAAGTGTGGGCTTTTTACTTTTTCACTGCCCTGTCGTGGATGGTGTAGATGTCCTGTTTCATTTCTGCCCCTGGTTCGTTCTGTATTCAGCCAGTGATTGAAGTGTTGGTCTGCTAAAGAATACAGTCAGAACTCTCAAACAGGAGGAAAGAAAAACTTCACATCGATGTTTCATCCCGTCAATTAGGTAATCCGATGCACTAGAGCACAATAACTGCCATTCCTGTAGAAGGGCAGTTTTCAGTTCTTGAAGAGTGGATGGAGGAAGTAGACATAGAGAGAGAGCTTTTTCAGTAACATCGCAAAAATGTTTTATTGAAGTCTGGCAAATATGCTGGCTACTGCATGTGAGCAATTCCTTCTCCCTCTCGAGGAACTTGTTCACTAGCCATGTGCTCTGTGTGGAAGATGATTGATTTCATATATTAAAAAAACAAAAACAAAAACTATGCCCGTTGTTGCAGTATACAGTCCTACAAAGGGTTTAATGACTTGATCCTGATAACTTTCCTCCATTATAGTGTTTCCTGTGAATGTGAATACGTGCAAGTTGGTGCAATATCTCAAAATAAATCCAGTCCATATCCTCACATCACCATGCTGAAAGGTTTGGTGTTCAAAAGTATTATCGGGCTGGTTACTTATTTCTCATTTCATTTTTGCCAGATGCTTATATGTTTATTTTCGTATTCTTAATGGACTACCTTTAAAACTGCATGTACGGTCTCACCGTGTTTGATACAGAATGGCCCTTACTGTCCTTGCACCATAAAAACACAATCAACCAATCCCAATGGACTACCCTGTCTCTAGTCTCCCAATGGTATGCCGGTGTGAAAAACCTTATAGATGTATTCTTTGTACCATAACAAAGCCAATCTAATCTAAAATCAACCCTAACACACTTTGAAAATTTTTCTTTAAGTATTTACACTCTTAGGTGCAAACAACTTCTTTTCACCCCATGTCTAATTTTCATATCGTTTGAGGGACCTGCAGTTGTGTAGTGATGACTGGAGCATTAATTTTTTTGTAAAAAAAAGGCAAAATTTGCAGGAAAAAATTTGAATTTTGCAGAAATAATAATAATAAAAATCACAGAAAAAATGTAACACTATTAAAAAAATAAACAAATCCCAGTTCTGAAACAGTCATACATGGATAGTAGCAAACCCTATAGTAGTTGTTTTTCGTTTGTATATGGTCTTACAATACAGCTTAATTGATAAATTACACACAATAAGCCAGTACCAACATTAAGTAATAACAATATACACAATATATTTTATTGTTAAAGAAAGTAATATGGAATTATGTCTCTACCTATTGACACAGAAAAGAAGCAAGATTATAAAAAAGTTTGAAAAAAAATAGTTTTCCCTTAATTTTCTGACAGAAGAGCATCATTATGTGGATCACTTACTATTCCATTGCAGTTATATTTTATACTAATGTTCTTTGTCTTGAATAAATGGGGTTCTAATGTTTTATCTTAATCCTCAAGGTTAAGATGGCCTGCAAGTTCAGTGCAAAGTATTTTGTACATATATAGTTTAAATGTACTTTTTTCTGCCAAATTTCATTCAAAAGATTTTCTGGTGATGGCAGTTCTAAAGTTATTTAAATATGCAAATTAATTAAAAAATCCTAGTTGAAATTGGATAATAACGGAAAAAAAATTGAAATTTGAAAAATGGTTGAAAAAATCCTAAAATTCCTGAAATCATCGAAAAACTACAAAATTTATGGAAAATTTTGTGGAAATTCATACCACGATAAAATCACTGCCCTAGTAATGACACATTCGCACAATGTGCTATTATCCTGGGTTTGACTCCCAATGGTGCCAAAAAAAAAGGAGAGCGCTTACAGACTGTGCACTGTAGTCCAGTGGTTTATTCCCTACGCCAGTAAAGATTCGGATACTTCAGAAAACTAGGTCCTGGCTCAGTATGCCCTTGCTGTCCTTGTGCTGTAAAATTCATAAACAAAAAACATATTGTTCAAGGGGCGTATCTCTATTGGACAAATCATTTAATATCTTCATATCCTCATTGATGACAACAGCAAGTTTAACTCAGCAAAATTCACCAATGCACTCTTTATTTGAGAACTTGCATTTCATGCTTAACTTTTGTAAGGCAGGAGGGCTATAAATAATGTTTTGAAAATACTGCTGTGGGCTTTTTATAAGCTAGCAGCACAAACCTTTCAGTTCGTGGCAAAACCTCAAATCATTTATATATTCCAGTTGCAAATATTTCGTTACATTCTATAACAGTTGAGTGAATAATATACTTCACTTGGAACAGAGGCTGTTTCACACTGGATTTGGCACTAAACTAAAAATTTTGTCTCCATCCAAAAATGGCAGATCTGTTTTTCATTGCTTTAGAGTCTTTTCAATCCGTAAGATGTTATGTTCATTTTGATTTTGTTTATATGTGATGTGACACCATGTTTGATTGTTTGGGGTTTTATGGCATAAGGACAACAAGGTTTGAGCTGTGCAAAACAGAATGTTACTTACAGAAAACAGCCAATTTTAAATATCTCGCCCATAAAAAACAATCAGAATACATGAAAGACAATATCAAAAGGTAGGACACAAAATAGAAAAATGTAAAGGGTTGCTAAAAATAAACCTTTGCTTTGGAACTGGCTTGAAGCTACATCGTAGAAGTTACCATAAAAAGAATTTATTGCCAAAAAGTACCAAATTTTTCAGTGCTTCGTTATAAAGCATCTGTGTGATTTATTATTATTTTTTTTTTGTAAATTTTACAGATTTTTATGAAATCTAAATATACATATGAGATAAAGAGAAACATTTGAATGTATTGCATACATATTTTTTTCCGTATTAATAAGAAAAATAGAAAACCTGAACGTACAGTCTGTGATTACATGCAGCAAACTATTTTTGAGCTGCTTCATTAGCCTCGTGAAACATTCGGACAAAAAATACAGCAAAACCTGCTGTAAGGACCATTAATTGTTACGTATTTTAAGGTAGCTCACAGCATTTGCCACGATTGCTCCAACTTATTTTGAGTCCTCGAAGGCATTGTATCTATTTAGTCATGATTTTTTCGTTATTCAAGTACCACAGTAAATATGTTATATAACCCTTGTTTTTGCACATTTTTATCGGTTTTAAAATTAAAAAATGGCCAAGTGGTCATATTGTAAAATATAAAGCGGATAGTACATGCATATGTACATATAGAACATAATGAAGATTCACTTTAATGGTAAAAAAGTTTTGAATCTAGTTTCAGTGTAGTCTGAGTAAAAGGAAACTTACTTGCGTTAAGAGAATATGTTACTTTAATAAAATATTGAGGTGATTATCAATCTTGTGGAAAGTCTTTTATCAGTTTATTGTTGAAATTTGCAAATAGGGAGAATTTCAGTCTCTAAATATTGCAGCTTTTAAGCAATTAGAAAGCCTTTGCAATATTTCTTGGAATTTTATTTTCTGGCTTAGTTATTTTAAGAATGTGAGTTTTTGCTATGTGTTATCAAGTACAAGCCATGTAGGTGATAATGGGTCTAACATAGTTTTTATGCTGGGTGACTTCGTTGTGAATTGTAAATTTGTTGTGTTGGTAGATAAGAATGTCAAGTACTGATTGAGCAGCTTTAGGGTTTGTAAACGATTTTGTTAATATGGTATGTTGTCAAATTCATTTAGTTAATTTTCAGTATACTGAAATGGATAAGCATCTGTGTGCATCTCCTTTGACACATATGGAAGGCTAAAAATTGGAAAAACAAAAACAAAACTGTTTCCTACCTTCGAAATCAGTTATGTATATAAGAATTGAAATTCTAGAAATTGATGCAAGCTATTCACTTCAGATCTTAGAAAAATAATCTTGTTTGATATAACATAAAATTTACTATTCAAGCCCTGCAGTAGTATAGTGGTAACATATTCAACTAGCATGCCGCTAACCCAGATTTAATTCCCAGCAGTGCCAAAATAGAACACTTACCAACAAACTGTTCACTGTAGTCCAGAGGTTGGTTTTGTAAGCCTTACGAGGTTCAGATTCCTGGGAAAACTTTAGATCCAGGCACTGCACGACCTTTGCTGTCCTTTCCCCATAAAACAATACAATAAAATGTACTATCCTTGCACTATAGAACAGTCATTTTTATTGAAAAAGTGAATTTTTTTGTGTCAACATAGGATCTTCAAATCACAACTTCCTTGCCTTTCAGTTCGACCAGTGGTAATTCTTACTAAATTAAGAAATTAATGTAAATTTTTAATTATTTTCCAGAGATGCTACTTATTCAGCCTGTGGAAAGAGATGGAAATAAAATGCCTTCACCCCAACAGCTGAAACGCAAAATTATCATCAAAGTTAGTGGAAAGTTGAATTTGCAAAGAAATGTTACATACCTCACTGCTTTTGTATATTGTTAACAATTTTTATTTCACATTTACAGCATAAGAAGTTGCCCGAAGGCACAGATGAAAGAATTGTTGTACGTAGTGAGGAAAGTAAGTTAAATTTACAAATGAATTTAATTTCCTTTTATTTTCCTTTCATTCAAATTCTTATTCTTGATATATTAATCATTGTATATATGTGTATTTATAAGAGATTATATCCTGGTTTAAGTGTGCCAATCCTATTTTATACTTCATATATAGTCAATCTGTTTAGATTTATTTCTTTTCATATATATATATGCAAAGTTTAAGAATAAAGTAGCTTAGTATTATTTATTTCTTATATTGCACATTATAACAATGTTAGACTTTTCATCATAGCAAATTATTTAGTAACTCAACTTACTCTGAATTATAGTCATTGTGTAATAAATATTTGTTATATTACATTTTTGATATTGTTTTATGTTAGCTGGGGCCGATACTGATATTAGCAATGCTGTGAAAAATGGGATATTGTTCTTAGAAGATCCTGTTGATAGAGAATGGAGATCACATTTTTTTATGCTTACACAAAACAAAATGTATTACGCCGAAGAGCAACAAACCCAAGAAGATGGAGAGGAGGAGGATGGAGAAACTAACACATCTGCAAGGGAGGTAATTGCTAAAAAGTTTTCTCAAGTTATATAAACCCTTTTTGCTTTGATATAAACCTTTCATTTATAAAGGCATTTTCTGCCTTTTGTGAGCATGATATAATTTGTATGTCCTTTTAGTGTTGAAGTGAAATTTTTTCATGATATGGTTTTTGCAAATGTCAGTAAATTTGTCTTAAGAAATGAAGTCAACAGTGTGGGTTTTTATTGATATTTTAAATAAATATTTGTATTTTAAGCGATCCTTGAAACTTTCCCCATTGGGCTACATAAAATCTAAAAATTTTGTAGATAGAACACACATTGCTTTACATTCTACAGTTTTCGTTATTTGCCTACGACCTTACTAGCGTGAGCAAAAGCCACGAGAATAAAGGTCGATTTTTAACTTTGCGGACACGTCGTTGGCGCCATGGGCATTGTAGCGCTATACTACAAACACCATTATTTTTTTTCTTGACGAGACCTTCAAAACAAGGTATTACTCGATGGGGGTTGCCATTTGAAATTTTGGAGTTGCCCCCCCCTCCCCCCCGGTGCTCCGGTGAAAACGAGCATTCTTCAGTTATGGCATGTAATGAGATTTGTGTCACCACTTCGACCCTGCCTCCAAACAAATTAGCATGGAGTAATGGCATCCTGGCTCTCCACATCCCAAAAAAGTTCACTCTGACATGAAGGCCGAAAAAGTGATGCTTGCTTTTTTTTCCATAAAAAAGGACCTTTACTCATTGAGTGGCTAGAACCGGGTGAAAGAGTTAACACTTGACAGTACTGCAACATGTTGCTGAGATTTAAACAGGCCATCAAAAACAAGCACAGTGGCAAGCTCTCAAAAGAGATAGTGCTGCTCTGGGACAACACTAGGCCATATGTGGCCAAGAAGGCCCTCCATGTGATGAAAATAATTTGATGGGAAGTCCTCAAATATCCTCGGCGCAGCCCTGATAACTCTCCATGTGATTCTCTTACTTTCAGCCCTTTTAAAATAATTACTAGAAGGTCAACGATTCACCTGTGACAAGGAAGTGCCAGATACCATCATTTCTATAAAAGTTTGATTGAATGGAAGTGTATCATGGGTCCTAAGTCACATTAAGCTATTGGTTCCATCGCAGAAGACCCTTAGCACAATTTGGAGACGTAAAATATGCAAACTTAATCAAATGCTTTAAAATTATGTAAATTCCTTTTACAGCTTGTTTTTTGTATCGTAGCATCTAATCATGTGATACTATTAAGGCATACCTATTGAAATAATATAGTGTTAATTATTAAGTTATTTGTTAAATCACAACATTGCGACAACCAGCAATTGTCATTCTTAATTGTTATATTGTATAAAATAGGGAATGATGTGCATGAAGTATTTATGTGTAATAAATAAATAAAACGTTTTTCAAAATAAGCTAATTGTCATAGTTTATAAATTGTAAATAAATTATTATTATTATAGTTGGAAAAATTGCCAACTGTTGTAACTTTATATAATGCTACGTAATAGGTCTCATGTCACAATTCCAGTTTTCTCAGAAAAAATGGGTTGTGCTTGAAAAAAGGGAAATCACTTTGAAGCCCAATAAGGTTCCCACATTCTACTATATCAGGCAGGGCTTATTGATTTGTTTTGTAAGTGGTTCTCACCAAGAAAAGGGTGGTCAAATTTTGTCCGGATTGGTAACTATAAAAATATTTATTTCCCATCATTTTCGCATTGAGATTTTTTGCTTAAATTTTTTTAAGGATTCTCTCTGTGCAGATTTTATGCAGTTTTGACGGGACGCCCTGTGTATATATGTGTGTGTGTGTATATATATATAAAAAGCTTTTTTTAAATATGCTTTGGCAGGGTATTCCTTGTGATGAATTGCATTTTGGTGAAAAGTGGTTTCATGGAAAGTTACCTGGTGGTAGGAGTCAAGCTCAAGAATTGCTAAATCAATATTCATTTCTTGGTGACGGTACCTTCCTTGTGAGAGAGAGTGAAACATTTGTTGGAGACTATTCACTTTCTTTTTGGTATTCTTTTAAATATTGCATTACATGATAAATATAATTCAGAATGATTATTTTATATAAAGGTTTCTTCTATCCTTATTGGCCTTTGTATTATGTTCTATTATTTTTCATTTTCTAGGCGTCAGGGAACTGTAAATCACTGCAGAATTCGTTCTAAGCTTGAAAGAAGTCAGATGAAGTACTACTTAATTGATACTGTTACTTTTGATACACTTTACAGTTTAATCAGTCATTACCAAACACACCCATTACGAAGTCAGGAATTTTATATGTGTCTTACTGAACCTGTACCTCAACCTAATAAACATGAAGGAAAAGAGTAAGTATTTTCGTTCCTTCCAAATATCAATGATAATTTCTATCGCTTAATAGTAATCAGAGTCTATTGAATTTTGACAATATAACATAATTTAAAAGCATATAACTCATACCATATCCCACTAATTACTTAATGAGTACAACTTGATTGGGTTTGAATTCCAGTAAGCTTGGTCATATGCTGTGTTTTAGACTAGGGATTTTCGAAATGTTCGAAGTGGATACAGTACAGTGGATCATATTCAAATATGAAGAGAACAGGTTGAGAAAAAAAAAAAGGTGAACTTCCATTGTGTGTAGTATTTATTGACTACAAGAGAGTCTTCAATTCTATTCAAACATCATCAGCCGTTAACTTCTTGAAATCAACAGATATCAAGAATGTATACAATGGTATGGTGTAATGTGTGTGTGTAAAATTGCAAGTGTTAAATTTTGGTTGCATAAGTATATCAGAAATGTTAAAATCTGTAAGGGAATGAGGCTGAGAGATCTCATATCTCCAAAACTTTTTACTTCAGCTTTGAAGAATATTTTTCAGCAAGTAAACTGGAACGATAAGGGACTAAAAATATATGGAGAATGGTTAAGTCATCTGTGTTTTGCTAAGGACTTTGCTATTTTTTTTAATAGATCCTTCAGAACACCAACATATGGTATAGGAGCTCTCAACTAGAAGTACTGTAGCTGAGTTCAAAATTAATTTATAAAAGACAAAAATCGTATTCAACAATTTCACATAGAAAGCGAAAATACAGGTTGATGACATTGAATTAAAAATTTCTGATTCATATATTTACCTTGTCCAATTGATGTTAGTGGAAGGCAGCATTATAAAGGAACGCTACAAAAATATTACAATGTAGCTGGAGTACATGATCTTTTGGAATCCAATTGAGAATTTCTGTTGCCCATAATTGATCAGTTCTTGTGATATGCCCAGCATACCAACTTTTTTTACTTAAACAATGATGTCCTCTACTCCTGTTCGCTCTCTCACCCAAGTGTTTCTTTTTCGATTCCTTCTAGTTATTCCAAGCATACATACTTCCATGCTTCTGTAAGTTGTCTGTAATTTCTGTACTGCTGCTTTTGTTAGACCTCCATAAGAGAGGACTGGCAATGCACACTGGTTGAAGACCTTGCTTTTTAGACACAAAGGTAATTTTCCCTTCAGGATAAAACCGTTTCTTCTGAATGTACTCCAACTTAGTTTTGTGTGTCTGTTGAGTTCCTTCATAAAGTTGCCTTCCATTAAAATCAGTTGTCCAAGGTAAATATATGAATCAGCAGTATCTAGCTTAGTGTGTCAACCTGTGTTTTTGCTTTCTCTGCGAAATTATTGAACATGATTTTAGTTTTTTGTAAGTTCATCTTGAGTTCAATTTCTCTACTCCTAGTTGTCTTCTATCGTGTCATGGAGCTCTGGTGGGTTTGTTGAAAAATTGATAATGTCATCAGCAAACTGCAGATGATTTAAATATTCACCATTTATTTTTATTCCTTTGTTATTCTTATTCATTAGTTGAAAAATCATCAGTAAGGCTGAAATAAAAAGTTTTGGAGAAATTTTATCTCCCTGCTTCATACCTTTGCGAGCATATAAATATTTAGTAAGCAATATTTTGGCCATTTCAACCCCCTCCTCCCTAGTAGGCAAAATCAACATTGGCTAACATAGGAAAATAAGGACACGGCACCCCCACACACACACAAAGTGCTCATGTAATACTTGAATAATTTCTTTACCAATTTTGATATATTTGGTTTTTATGTAACCTTGGCACTTCAATTTTTTTATACATACACTTAACCATTTCAACTTACACATCTTCGATGTCCATTGATTTCAAAGAGTCGATGACTGCTGATATTTGGATAGAGTCTAAGGCTTTTTCATAGTCAATGAATGGCAAATACAATTGAAGTTCATTTTCATTTATTCTTTTAATCAGTTCTCTTCAAACTGGAATGTGGTCTATTGTACTGTATTTACTTTGAAATCTAGCCTGTTTTCTTTGTTGAGCTTTATCTAATTCTTTCTGCATGCGATGTGTTGACACTTATGTGAACATTTTGTAAATATCAAGCAACAAGCTAATTGATCGATAATTTCTCAAGTCATCTTTATCACCTTTTCTATGCAAAAGTATTAGTGCTGCAAAATTTCATTAGTTTGGTGTGTTACTCTGTTAAAATATTTGGTAAAGAACCAAGTATGTTTTCTATGTCTCCTACAAGTATGTCTTTTATGTCTCCTTCAGCTTCTTTTAGAATATCTAATGTAATGCAATTATCACCAGGTGCTTTTTTCTTTCTCTCTCTCTCTCTCTCTCTCTCCACTCTCTTTTTATTTTCTTCCTATTTTTGATTGCAAATGTTACTTCCTCTTTCAAGATTTTAGTAGCTGTTCCTTTGATTATTGCAGTATCTTTGTTTAATCCACTGCTTCCTTCATCTAGTTTTCTGTAAAATTCTGCGATTCTTTTAAGTATTTTTTCCCTATTTCTTGTTATGGTTCTACCCTCTTCTTTTAATGCAATGTGTTCCTCCCCACGCTCCTTTAACGTCTCCAAGGCTCTTGTTGTTTTCAATGGCTTTCCTTACTAACTCACAGTTGAATTTTCTTTGTCTTTTTTCATGCTTTTGTGTAGAGTTTTACAAAGTTCTACATACTCAATCCAGGGATTGGTATTTTGATTGTCCACCTTTAGATTTCTCCTTCTTTTTGTGAGCTTGTTTGTCTTTTAAGGTAATTTACTATTGTGCTTTTTATATGTTAAACCAATTTCCCCATTAGTTTCAATAATTGTCTTAACAATTCTTTCATTTGCTTTTAAGATGGTAACTTCTTCAATATGTTCTTCCAGTGCAGAAAAAGAATTTTTTAAATCCAGCTTGAATGCTTCGGTATTTTCTTTGAATTTCTTTAAATCCACCCTCTTACATATTTGTTTTGTGATGAACTCCTTAATTTAGTATTTAAATGCACTTTACATCTCACCATTCGATAATCACCTCTGGTATAAAATTTGTTCAAAATGCTCCAGTTATCGATAAACGATTTGTTGTTTGCCAAAAGGTGATCGATTTCGCTAGTTCCTCCATTGGGGGTTTTCCATACCTATTTTTTTTCTGGTTTCTTCTCAAAAAATGAATACATGATGCTAAGAATTTCAGCTTCTGCAAATTTTATGAATGGATGGATCGCCGTGTTCATTCCTTCCCCCGTTCAACTTTTGTAAGGTTGTCTTTAATTCTTTCATTGATTAAGAAGCCTACACCACTTGTTCTCCCGGTTTTTGTTTCTCCATAATGAAACAAATGTCTTAAATTCTATCAACTCTTTACCTTTTCTTCTGACTTCACTGAGTCCTGTAATGTCCCATTTGATCTTAACTTTTCTTCCAATTTCTGAAGTCTTGCTTCAGCAACATGGGATCGTTCATTATACGTAACTAAGTTTAGTAATAAACGGCAGCCTGGGACATTCTTATGATTCTTAGCACCCCTTGCTTCCATGCCATGCTGATTTACTGCCTTAATCAGGAGCACTCCAGCACCAGGAGACTAGAGGACTGCGGTTTTTGGTGTGTGTATGTTATAGGATGTCTACGTATCTGGAAAAACTGAAAAGGTCAGGGAAATTTGAAATTCATTGTTATAATAAATAGCTAATTAAAATAACTTTCCTAAACTGTGCTTTTCATACCACATTGCCTACTGAAAATTTTGAAAAACTTGTACTTTTGACTAAACTTCTATTAAAAATTGCCTTTTTGTATTAAAACTGATATAATTATGCAAAATTATTGAACCCATGTGTTTTGTAGGAGAAAATGTTTGCCAAATATATAACTACAACTTGAAAAAAGAAAGTGTTTTTAGCTAAATTATCTAATCTGTAAGGGATTTTGATCATACCAGTCTTTTTTCCCCCGTATAGTTATACACACTTTAAATGGAATAGAAGATGAAGTTTCAGCTTTGCGATTATATAGTTAAACTCTTTTATAATAAATACAAAAAGGGCTGGATGAAAGTGTTATAAATATTTAATTAATGCAAGTTTTTAGTGTAAAGAAATACACTTTTTAATACAGCTTTTGAATTTGTAAATTCACTATAATTGAGTTATAAATGGCTTTGGGGTTTGTGTTAGTGGATTTTATGGTCTTAGAAACTTATTTTTATTACGCAAATTTTAATGCATTGTGTGTTGTTTACTGTAATTAGCGACTGGAAATCGATTAAGATTTGGTCTGGTAACCTGGAAAAGTCAGGGAAGTTTGAAACAGAATTTAGGTAGACACCCTGATATTGGAGGTATTAGCCATCAGGTATCATGCTGGCTAGACGGGCTGGTGAATTAGTCCCCCCCCCCTTCTGCTTTTCTGTTCATAATGCAAATATCAGTTTGCTTCATAAATAGAATTTTTTTTGTGGAAGTGTTGCTATGTTAGCAGAATCCAAGAATTCCACCACGCTGCATGTGCGAAGCATCACAGAGGATTAGTTGCGATGCGCTGTTGAACACATTCTGCATTGGCTTGAATTGTTACAAATAAATGATGACGGCCACATCGAGGAACACCCATTACATCGTCCTGTACACGATTAACAGCTGCTTGCTTGTTACATTTCTTTATGTTCTGTCTGTATGTGTAAATTTTTTTTCCATTGTATGTCTGTGGTGCGAGCATACTATTATTACCACATGTCTATTTGGAGTATTTTAATGGTAAGCATTAAATGTTAAAAAAGTCATTTGTATACAAGCCTAATGTTTCATGTTGCTTTTGCCATAGCCAGTTAAAAGTATCTCTAGCGCATCGCTTTTGGAAGTAAAGTTTTATATATATATATATATATATATATATATATACACACACAGCATGCTCCACAGGCGTCCTCTGCCAAGAATACCAACACTCGAAAGAGCGCTGCTTCAAGGAAGCCGTGCTAGTGGTCATTCTGTAAGAGGGTGACACAACGAATCCCGCCACGGTGCAATGACTTCCGCTGTGGTGACCGAAGTTCGGAATCTCAGTTAAATTGTAGGTTCAGCTTGACAACCCGTCTGGCCAACGTGGTGAACGTGAGGTCGCTTCCTATATATTTCTTTCACCGTATTACATGTATGTGTGATAACAGAGAGACCTCCATACTGCAGTAGATTGAAAATGGTTGATTATGATTATATATGCACATATACATGTTGGGTGGCCAAAGTAAAACTGCCCCAGATTTTTTTTTTAATTCTCACACTAAATTTACCTTTTTTTAATGAGTAGGAGAACTGCCCTTTGCAGAAGATACTGGAAATGGCCACCGTTGACGTCAAAGCAGTGCTGTTTTTGATTTAACAAACTGTGTGACATGCATATCAGCTCTTCCTCAGGGATGACAACAATAGCATTTTAGTGTTCTGCTATAGCTCATCCAGTGTTTGGGGATAATTTGAGTACACCTGACCCTTCCACTTGCCCCATAAGTAAAAATCATAAGGAGAAAGATCAGGTGAACTTTATGACCATGAGATTTTACTGCTTCTGCTGACTACCCTCTTCTCACCTCATGAATTCGTATTATGGCTACACGTGAGGTGTATGTTGTTGCTCCATCTTGTTGAAAATATCCAGACTGTTGTTCATCTTCTGTGAGTTGATGCACAAATGGATGAAACAGATTCTGGACATACTGGTCAGTATTAACAGTTTCGTGAAATAATCGTGGTATGATTCGGAAACCAGACATTGCACACCAAATATCAAGCTTAAGATTATGCAACGGCTCTCCAACTTAATTATGAGGATTTTGTGATGCATAATGGTGTGTGTTCTGTGAGTTCACATACTCGGAATGGCTGCACCAGGCCTTATCTGAAGAAATAAAAACAGTTTGCTAACTTGAGCACAGCGCTGCTTTGACATCAACAGTGGCCATTTCCAGCATCTTCTGTATAGGGCAGTTCTGCCCATTAGGAAAGGTAAATCTTAATGTAGGAAAAAAAAAATCATGGCCAGTTTTAGTTTGGCCACACTGTATATAGCAAATTCTGATAAGAATAATGCATTAGTTTTATTAGAATTTTGATTGTCGAAGAATTTTGGGAAAATAAAATTAAAACATATTTTTTCAGCTGGTATCATCCTAACATGACAAGAGCTCAGGCAGAAGATATGTTAAAAAGAGTACATTATGATGGTGCTTTCCTAGTTAGACCAAGTGAGAAGGAAGATAACTGTTTTGCAATATCATTTAGGTTAGTAGTTTATTTTTCACTTTGACCTTGTAGTAGTATACTAATAAGGCATTCACCTAGCATGCTGTTAATCTATGTTCGATTTCCAATAATATAAAAAAAAATGCTTATTAACTAACTGCTGATTATAGTCAGGGGGTTGTTCACTAAGTTTTAAGAGGTTTGAATTCTTACAAAAAATGTTGGTCCACTATCCTATGATGGCATAGTGGTAATGCATTCATCTATCATGTCATTAACCCAGGTTTGACTCCCAATGGTCTCGTAGAATGTGTGCCATTTCCTGCCCATCATAGTCTCTGTGATTTGGTTTCCATAGCAGCAGAAGTGTCCGATTCCTTTGAAAATTGTAGGTCTCAGTGCAGTATGACCTTTGCTGACCTTGTGCTGTAAAATTATAAATATATATATATTTTTTTTACTTCTATGTGATTGGCGCAGTATAGCCCAGATGCTCTTGCGCCATAAAAAATCCAAACAAACGAACTTCTATGTGAACATTTGTTTTTGTGAAGGGACTATTTTTGCTATCGAATTTTATTTTTATTAACATGACTTTTTTTTTATATCTTTGAGAAAAACAAATATAAAAATCTAATCTACATATTTTGTCAAAGACATTTGCAATAATTTTTTTATTAAGTTTTACTAAAACTTAATCCATTATTATATGTAGGATGCACTGCAAGTTTTTCAGAGTTGGTAACTTGACAAAACTTATATCATAATTTCATTATATGTGAAAAATTTATTTTGAATACTTACAGCCAGAGTTAGTGCACGAAAAATATATGTATTACACATTTCGAGACATTTGTATTTTGTATTTACAAAATACATTTCCAATAGGGTTCAGACAAAGCTAATTGAGCTAAATTATTTTTAAGGGTCCTGAAAAGTGCTTAATTTTTTATGGATTTGGATTAAAGTGCTTAATTTTTAAATTGTAAAAAAGGTTCGATGGGGAATTATTCTCTTTTGCAAGCAGTTTCTAAAATATGTTCATCGCATTGTTTGTACTGTTTTTGGAGAATTAAAATTAAGCACCTATAATGCGCAATGATCACATGAAAGGGGGGGGGATTTTTAAATTGAATCCAAGGACATTCATATTTATATGTACACACTTTTGTTATACTTTATGCACACACACATACATATATACAGTGTGCTCTCTAAAGTCTGGTGTTTCGTAAATAACTTTTCAGCGAAGGCTCGTAGAACTGTAAAAGTTAGGTGTGAGTATATTAAAGTGCCCATGGCCAACGAGAAGGAATCAATAGAAGTGCCTTTTGTGGTGAAATCAGGAAGTTATTACACTCTTAATTCTGGAGCTAGAGGGGATACAGACTATTTTTCAATTTCAAAGTTGTTAAATACCAACTAATTAGTAAGAAACGATTTTTTTCACCACTTTAGTAGGGCAAAATTCGTGATTTAGGAGGTTTTTAAGACGTCCATCCAGCAATGCAAGTATGCGACTAAGTTTCCTATGTATGTTTATACATATGTATAAACACACATACATACACACTGAAGTGCCAGAAAAATTGGCACACCTACGTAATATTGTGCAGCCCCCCTCCGTACGCATGCACACAGAAGTGCCGCAACACGACGTGGCATGGACTCGACTAATGTCTGAAGGTATCCTGGAGACAATTCACACCAGGAATCCTGCAGGGCAGTCCACAAATCCATAGGAGTGCGAGGTGTTGGAGATCTCTTCTGAACAGCACGTTGCAAGGCATCCCAGATATGCTCGATAATGTTCATGTCTGGCGATTTAGGTGGCCAATGGAAGTGTCTAAAGTCAGAAGAGTGTTCCTGGAGCCACTCGGTAGCAACTCTCGATGTGTGGGGTGTCGCATTATCATGCTGAAATTGTCCAAGTCCGTCGGAATGCACAATGGACATGAATGGGTGTAGGTGATCGGACATGATGCTTACGTACCTGTCACCTGTCAGAGTTGTCTCTAGACGTATCAGGGGTCCCATATCACGCCAACTGCACACGCCCCATACCATCACAGAAGCTCCACCAGCTTGAACAGTCCCCTGTTGACATGTAGGGTCCATGGATTCATGAGGTTGTCTCCATACTGCACGCCACCGAATTTATCAGATCTCACCAATGCTAAATTCACTGGTACTAGTAAATTATGTGGTTATAGGTATTACTTCATGAAAATTAAGGATAATTATTGAATTATGATAATATAATTATTGGAAACTATGAGTAATATACCATCTAATTTATAATTAATGAATTTATGATAATATAATTAATGAAATTATTAATCCTATCTTAGTGTGCCCAAGTGCATTAAGGACAGGTAAAAAAAGTTCTTTGGCAAATGTAATTTGTACTTTCTAAAAGTATTTTAAAATACATTTTGTATTTTGTATCAAAAATACATATTTCTAAGTATTTTACCCAGCTTTGCTTGCAGCTATGCATTAAAATGTTTTAAGTGCATATACATTTTGACATTCATTATATGCTTTATGTTAAAAAAAAGAAAAAAAAACCCTTGCATTAAAGAGGAAATAACCATTGAACTTTTTCCGATTTGTTACAGTGTTTGTTTCATTGTTTCATAAGTTAACTTGTTTAAATTATTTCATCCATGTATGCTTTCAGAGCAGAGAATAAAATAAAACACTGTAGAATCAAACAAGAAGGTCGCCTTTTTATTATTGGAACAGCTCAGTTTGAAAGCCTTGTTGAATTAGTCAGTTACTATGAAAAACATACATTGTACAGGAAAGTGAAGTTAAAGTATCCTGTAAATGAGGAAGTTGTTCGTCGCATAGGTGGGGTATGTACTTTAAAGGTGATATAATTCAAACTAAATATACAGGGTTTCTATACAACTTGGAGAATCTGGAATTGTCAGGGAAATTGAAATCGTCCCTAACAGTCAGGGGGAAAACTTTCCTAAATTCTTTGGAATAACTAAATTTCATATGAGCATTTGGCTATTTTCCCCAAAACTGAAGTTTAATTCAAAGTTTTGTTTGCGATCAGTCAGGGACTTTTTTCTAAAAATCACAGAAAAAATTTGGAAAAGTCAGAGAATTTTTTTTCTCCATGATGAGTGGGAACCCTGATATAATTAAGGCGTATAAAAATGCACCTGCATGGATTAAGATGAGAATTTTAGCCATGTTTCATTATATGTATGGTGTATGACATTATTACCAGAGCCCATAATGCTTAATTCATGAACTTTTAATGCTTTGGATTTTTTGGGCACACCCATAATTTTCACTTAAACTAGAGCCTGTTTCTATTTAACTCGATATAGCAAAAAAATAAGCAATTATTTACTAATTTTCGACACCCACGTAGAATCCTGCGTGATATCCCTGTGAAGGGTAATAATGTCTTACATAAAGCAATTATGTGTCAGACTGGACTTGAACTATCCATTCCCAGGTAACTACTCTGATATTTTGACATTGGAACGGCTACTTTCTGTTTTGAGTCAAAATGAAAATGGCCTTGTTTTGAACCAAAAATTATAGACATTCCTAGATAAATCTAATTTAATTGTGATAACTACACTTTTAGGAAGGAAATTTCCTTTAGTAAGCTAATTTATAGTATCATTTGTCTATAATTTTTAGTTCATGTTAAATTAAAATGCACATTAATGAGATAGTGTATCAACAGCATATTTTTAGTGATTTTATATCTAAAATTACATTTTAATTCTCCATTCATGCATACAATATCCCTATTAAATTCATTACTGCATGCTTTATTGACTTAACTGGTATAAATACTAAAGGAATATATATAGTTTTGCTTTAAATGAAATGGGTATAAAATAATAGTTCTTTAATGCTTTACGTTGATATTTGTAATCTGTTATCGGGTGCTGATGCATTACTAGAATGAAAGTCAATATGGTTCAGTAAAGAAAACAAGCAGGCTTTTGGTAACTAAAGTACAGTAAATCATCTAAAAAAGGCCTAGTGAAGGATTTCATTCTAGCTTTCATATATGTTGATTATATTCAATTGTTGGTAAAATATTAACTGTCTAAGATTCCTCTATATTGACAGATATCTATACTGATATAATATACATATTGAAATGAAGCATAAAACAGAATTTCACAAATTAAAAAAACATAATTTACAAAAATATAACATGCTTTTTGTCTTAATACTTAACTGAACAGTACCTTTACTTGTGTTAAACATTCATGGTGATTGAAATTAAATAAATTACATTAATCACTCCATATGTGTGTGCAATTATGTATGTGAATATAAGTTTTGCTAAATAAACCTAAAAAATTAAATATTAGTCATAAACAGATATTAGTTATGTTATTGCTGTCTCTTTTAAGCAACTACATATTTCATTCGGTCCATTGCTAAAAAATCTCACAGTTCGTTAAGACTCCTTTGTCTTTTGTCATCTTGAATAAAATTGCATTAAACACATGCTGGCTTTTGCAATACTGCATTTAGTTTTTCTGTCCTCTCCTTACTATATTTACACCCTTGCACTTGTTTTGCATTTGTAGGAACCTGATTATTCTCCAGTTTATGGGCCTGCTGGAATGTATATGGATCCGAACAGTTTTATTTCAAAAGTAAGTTATATTTTTATATTTTAGTTGTATTTGTGAAAATGAAACATCAAGTTAAAGTTTTCTTCCTATTTTAGCTTACTGTGAAAGCTATGTATGATTATCGAGCACAAAGGGAAGATGAGCTATCTTTTTGTAAGCATGCAATCATTACTAATGTTGTTAAAGAAGATGGTGGATGGTGGAAAGGAGACTATGGTGGTAAGAAACAACATTGGTTTCCAGCCAATTATGTTGAAGAAATTGAAGCTCAAGAAAATTCTGATGAGAGTGTTAGTAGTTTTAAAACACACTATTTTCAGAAAAATTGGTAACATATATGTAGCATAATCAAAAATGGTTTTTATTATTTCAGTCTGGTGAAGCCATGCCTTTAGGAAGCCTACAAAAAGGAAGCATTGATATTGTTGATTGCACTGTAGGTAAGCAATAATTTGAATTTCAAAATTTAGAACAGAGTTCCCACACAACCTGGAGAACCTGGAATTGTAAGGGAATTTGAAATCATCCCTAAAAGTCAGGGAAAAACAAAATTTTTTGGTCAAACATGAAAAAGTTGGGAAAAACCTTTCTAACCTGTTCTGAATAGCTAAATTTCATGCAAACATGAAGCTATTTTACACGAAACCAAAATTCAGTTCAAAGTTTTGTTTATGATCACTCAGGAAATTTTGGCCAAAAAGTCAGGGAAAAAAAAACTGGGAAAGTCAGAACATATTTTTCTTTACAGTGAGTGGGACCCTGTTATAAATCGAAATTGATTGGAGAAAGAATAAAATTCTATTTCAGACATGTCATGTATGATTAAGATTACTGTTTTAAGTTTTTTGTTGTTAAGAATTGTGTGTTTAATTTACTTTATTTATTTAGACATTTTGCAAAATTGGCCAGCTCGAGGGAAGGAATGGGTATTTAGGATCGTTTCCCCTACTCAAGTGACACCAATAGAAATAGCAGCTCCTTCTCGTGAAGAAATGATGGACTGGGTACAAAAAATAAGAGAAACTGCACAGTCAGCAAATGATATGGTAAAAATTCTCTTCTTATTTAGTGTATAAAATTAAAATCCTGTTATTTATTTTTATATTCGTTTATTTCTGCTTTCTAATATACTTCTGTACAACCTATTTGTTTTATGACTTCCATAAATCAAAGTAAAAGCTTATTTTATATTCCAAAAAGTTCTACTTAAACGTTATTCCCCAACAATAATCTTCTTTTCAATAAGAGACTCCTTTTGTTAATTATGTGGAAGAGCTGTAAAAAAAATGCTGTGATATTTAATCTTAAAAATGTGTATTTACTTAATTATTTAAACAAATTAAATTAGTTGTTGAATTCATTTTAATAAATTACCATGTCATCTGAAATGAAACTGCTTCCGTTATGTGACTTGCAATAATATTATTTCAAATTATCATGTTTATGTTTATCTAGTTAGTGAATGATAATGAATTCTGTCACTACTCTTTAATCGGCATTAAGAAATAAAAAACAAACTAAGAATCGGAGCTAATTATTATTTAAATTTTGTATAAATGTTTTAAATTGAGAGACAGGAGAGGTAATGGTGTTGGCTACCAGCTAATAAATAATTTCAGTATAAAATAGCTTGATTTATATACTGTTATAGTTCTGTTTTGTCTTAAACGTTTTTATACACTTTCTAATTTCAGCTTCGGGAAAGTAGAAAAATGGAAAGAACACTACGGATAGCAAAGGAGCTTTCTAATCTTATTATTTATTGTCGATCTATACCATTTAATCCTGATAGTAAGTTTAAATTGCAGCAGAATATATTTTAAGAATATTTTATGATAAGTTTGAGTCAAACCTTATATTACTTTATTACATGGCTCCCAGCAGGTCCATATTTTATGTAAAATTTATATTTTTATTTTATCATTTAGTGCTGGCTTTGCCTTTTCTTTTCTTCCCTGTCACCAAGTTTAACTAAAGCTTCCCCTGAAATTGAAAAATATGTTGTCTAAAACTAAGGTTGTCAATTCTGATTAATAATATTAAAACCTACTGACTACTGTCAGTTGCAAGCTAAATAATTGTAATTTGTATCATTATTTAAACATCTAAGGTAGTGTTTTCAACCTATATGGTAATGGCATGGCAATTTCTGTTTTTTATAAGACGAGGGTCCGGTCCCAACAAATTAACCTAATTTTTTAAGCTCATAAGTTAAACTATCATAAGTATGAAAAATTAATTATGGCATAATTATAAAGATTATTAGTATGCTTCCTACTTCTTGGCTGATTAGTCACTGGTATTTGCAACAGATGTTATTTTGTTCAGTTTTAAAAACAGAGGACACACCACATTTTTGTAATAAGCATGCACGCAATTTTATGACCGATCGTAACCAGTGGTATATGCTTTCTTGGCTGCTATCCTTTTCAACTCCTTGTTCTTACCTAAATCTTTTTCACCCCCCTCTCACTTGAATACTGAAAAATTTCAATGTCTGAAATTTCCCAATCATTCACAAATACTTCCATATTTAAAAATGCACAGCTTGGTTAGTAGCATTTGCTGCATAAGTATTATTTAAGCCTTCTTGGCTCTGAGCTTTTCGACACTTTCACAAGTATTATTCTTTTCAGAATACTTCCAGTATATAATGTTTATTCATGAAAAATACTTGGGAAACTAAAATGACAAATTCCAAGAGAATCATTTGTGGCTCTCACCTTGTTTGGCACAGAATGATCCTTGCTGTCATTGTACTATAAAAATACAACCAACCAACTATCATTTACGGCTCGGTATAATTGTTATGAAGGCCCAGTACTAGCCTCGTGGTTGAGAAACACTAATCTAAAGAATCAAGTATCAAGTTTTTATGATCCAATATAGATTTCTTGAATTACTTAGACACCTGCAAGAATGCAATGTTAGAAAATTTATTGTCCACATCAGGATCTTGCTCCTTGCAGACAGACGTTTTTGGAGCTGTATTATTTCATTATTTTTTCGTTTGAAATTTTCTGATGACGCAGACCAATTAATAGGTCTCCACAGATCATACTTTGAGAAACACTGATTTATATAATTTCTGTATGTTATGAATATTGTAATGATTATAATTTAAAACTAATGTAATTATCTGCTGTTTAACAGTACGATAACATGAGTATTAAAATTATTATTTTGCTATTGTTTGTTTGTAATGCTCCTGTTTCCCTTTTTATATATATAGAAATAGGAAATTTTACTGAAATGTCTTCATTTCCTGAAACGAAAATTGAAAAGTGGGTCAGTCCAGTCAACTGCAAGTTTTTCCTCAAATATCCTTATTTATCTTGTTTTAGTTTTATATTTAAAAAATTGGATTTTAGAAAATTTACTATTACAGTTCTAACGTTATTGCTTTGAAAAAAATACATTTTGTACAGAATAACTTTCGTTGTTTTTGTCTCACAAAGTACAAGGTTCTTGTTTGATAATAATGGAAATTCAACTATTTAGTGTTGTAATCTATTTAATTAAAAATTATAACTCACTGTTACAAGCATATATTAGCTTGCAAAAGTTTGGTTTAAGAAAAGTCAATATTTCATGCTTTAAAACACAGACAAGATACAAATGTTTTGAATTGGTTTGAAAGACTAATACAAAATGTGTTTTAAATATTGTATGAGTAATTTTTTCTTCAGGGCACATTCTACCAACTTACTATTTTTATTTCTTTCCATTGATATTCCCAAGCTGTTGTTAATTTTAACATTATATCAAGTATCATAAACTACAGTTCAGCAGAGTTTACCCTAAAGGTAGTCGTATTGATTCTTCAAATTACGATCCAATGAAAATGTGGAATTGTGGAGTACAAATGGTTGCATTGAATTATCAAACACCTGGTGAGTTTTCTATAATTATAATTCTTATTTCTGAAATAACCATCAGTCACAGTATAAAGTAAGTGAACTCTACAAAATGTTACACAAGAAAATTACATTGGGTTTAATTTTTCTTTGTTAGATAGAGCAATGCAATTAAATCAAGGCCGTTTTTTGCAAAATGGAGGGTAAGTGATCTGTTCTATTGCTTTTTTAAAATGTATTTAATCAGTCTATAGAATATAACATAAAGAACTCTTTAGCTACAATGATGTTATCAGAATTTATGACATTACATGATTTGGAGCAAACCCCTATTTTTGAAATTAAATTTCCATCACTTGCAACATTATCTGCCCTCTCTTACTATACTTATAAAAAAATGTAGGTACCTTTTATTCAATCTGATGTACCTTTGAGTTACAACTATTACAAAAGACATGAACATTGACAATTACTAGATGTTACTATTGACAAAGGGTTAACAACAGTTATCTGGCATTACACTGTATTTGCTTTGCTAGTCTAGAGTATGTGTAAAGGCCAGATGTCATACTTTATAAGAAATTCATTTGCAGTGTCTAAATGTAGCTATTCATCACCTGTTTGCAACATCTGGACTCGATGGAAATATATGAAGTGTAGAACGCAGAACCTTTAAGACTGGTTTTGGGAATATCGAGGATGCAAGAAGCAGCTTGTGCAGTTAAGTGACCTGCTAGTGTGCAATGAAAGAATGAAGTGCAGAAAAATTAAATACTACATATGAAAATATATAGTTTTCATATGACTATATGCATTCCTTATTTAAAAAAAAAAAAGATATTTTTTGACATATTTTATCTTTTAAATGTGGTTAATATATATACTTCTGGCCATTAAAATTGCTAGATCAGGAAGGAAAGCAAATAGCAGAATCACATTTTTTGTACACATACAGTATAATGGGACATGGTTTCCATGGTCCTTGAAAGTCCTTGATTTTTTTGCTAAGTCAGGGCCCTTGAAAAGTACTTGAAAACTCTCAGAAATGTGGTTGGACCTTGAAAAGTACTTGGAAAACTGCCAAAAATGTGGTTGGTCTTTGAAAAGTCCTTGAATTTTTCTCTACAACCTTTTCAAGTTTTGGCAAAAGAAAAAAAAAAAGGTATTCCTCCTTATTTTCAGAACAAAGCCAGTAGTGTTTCTAACATGCTCTCTTCCTCCCACGCCCACTGAGCATGGCTAATATAAGGGATAATAAAAAAAAAAAGATAGCTTTTGCTAGCAGTGTGCCAAGTTGAAAAGGAGCAACATAATCAAACACTCTAATTTCCGTATTATGCTTATAATGTCTTGCATTTTTAATTTTTATGTACATTGCGATTGACAATGTGAGGTCTTTGAAAAACATTTGGTCCTTGAAAATTCCTTAAAAAGTCATTGAATTTCATCAGGACAAAAGAGTGGGAACCATGTGGGAGGAAGAAATGATTAAAGTTACAAGTAACTTTGAAGTACAGAGCATGCAGAAATCAGTACCGAAAGAAGCCTCCTCTGGCAGCAATAACAGCTCTAATCTGGCCGGGCATAGAGTTGAACAGAGTTTGGGTCTACAAATACATTGGTACAGAGTATGGATGTACAAATACATATTTGCAGGTACAGCTACAACAGTCCATGTGGCTTCAACTCTGTGCCCGGATTTATCTATTGTACTGGCTAGCAAGTGATGGTATGCCAGTCTCTTGGTAACCATTGACCATATGTTCTCAAATGGTGAGAGATCTGGAGAATATGCTTGCCATGGTAACAGTCCCTCTGTATTGAGGAAGTTCAGGGCAACATGCGGTCATGCATTGTCCTGTTTAAAGGTAACATGACGGAGGCCTCAAAGATAGGGTACAGCCACAGGCCTTAACACATCAGAAATGCAACAGCTGCTTGTTTAAATTATCAGCTGTGTGAACAGGAGGTGATCAGGATATGTACCCAATAACATCTCATATTATCAGGTATTGTATCAGGTTATCTTATACTCCAGGTGCTGGGCTCATATGACGATGACGAGTACAAGCTGGTAATCTTCATAACCTTCGGTGTCTCCACACATGGACATGGCCGTCATGTTGCTGTATGTAGAGCCACGATTCATCTGAAAAGACATGACATCACTCCTGCACATATTCGTCATTGAACGTACCAATGTCAGTGAGTCTGTCTCTGCTACAGCATTAAGGCAAGTGGCTGTAGTAGGTGCCATGTTAACAATCCATGGTGCTGCAGATATCTCACTGTCCATTTAGGTACTTGTCCTGCAAATGCCCGCAGCCCTCATAGGTTACGATTGTGCCATGATGAAAATCTGACACATGCTGGTAGGCGTTCGTCCTCCTTGTATGAGACAAAACAAGACCTTTACACAAGCAACCAACATGGGAATGCGATTTCCATATGAGAAACCCACTGTACAATATATATCATCATCATCATCATATTCAACCATTATCTATCCACTGCTGGATGAAGGTCTCTCCAAATGCTTTCCACACAAGTCTATCCTGAGCAATTCGCTTCCACGTCACCCCAACCTGTTTTCTTATTTCATCCACCCATCTAGTTTGAGGACGTTTTCTAGGTCTTCGGTGGTCTCTTGGAATCCAGTTCAGAATTTCTGTTGTCCATCGTTGATCAGTTCTTCTTGCAATATGCCCAGCCCATCGCCATTTCAGCCCTTTTACTTTAACAATGATGTCCTCTACTCTAGTTTGCTCTCTCACCCAAGTGTTTCTTTTTCGATCTCTCCTAGTTATTCCAAGCATGCACCTCTCCATGCTCCTTTGCGTTGTCTGTAACTTTCGTATTGCTCCAACTGTTAGACTCCATGTCTCTGATCCATAAGAGAGGACTGGCAATACACACTGGTTGAAGACCTTTCTTTTTAGACACAAAGGCAATTTCCCCTTCAGGATAAAACTGTTTCTTCCAAATGCACTCCAGCCAAGTTTAATACGTCTGTTGAGTTCTTTCATAATGTTGCCATCCATTGAAATCAGCTGGCCAAGGTAAATATATGAATCAGCAATTTCTAGCTCAATGTTGTCAACTTGTATTTTTGTTTCCTCTACAAAATTATTGAACATGATCTTAGTTTTTTGTAGGTTCATCTTGAGTCCAACTTCTTTACTTCTAGTTGAGAGCTCCTGTACCATGTCTTGGAGTTCTGATGGGTTCGTTGAAAAAATAACAATGTCATCAGCAAACCGCAAATGATTTAAATATTCACCATTTATTTTTATTCCCTTGTTATTCCAATTTATCTGCTGAAAAATCATCTGTAAAGCTGAAGTAAAAAGTTTTGGAGAAATGGTATCTCCCTGCCTCACACCTTTACCAATTTTGATAGCTTCGGTATCTTTATGTAACCGAAATTTTGCACTTGCATTTTTATACACACATTTCACCATGTCAATGTACACATCCTCGATGTCTGTTGATCTTAAAGAGTTGATGACTGCTGATGTTTTAATAGAGTCAAAGGCCTTCTCATAGTCAATAAATGCCACACACAATGGAAGTTCATATTCATGTGTTCTTTCAATTAATTCTCTTAATACTTGAATATGGTCCACTGTACTGAATCCACTTCGAAATCCAGCTTGTTCTCTTGGTTGAGCTGCATCTAATTTTTTCTGCAGGCGATGTGTTAGCACTTTTGTGAAGATTTTATAAATAGCAGGTAACAAGCTAATTGGTCGGTAATTTTTTAAATCCTCTTTATCACCTTTTTTATGCAAAAGAATTACTGTTGCAGAATCCCATTGGTTTGGTATGTTACCGCTGTTAAGACATTTGGTAAAGAATTTTGCAAGTATGTCTTCTACATATTCTCCAGCTTCTTTTAGGATATCTAATGTAATACCATCATCGCCAGGGGCTCTTCCTTTCTTCATACTTTTTATTGCAAATGAAACTTCTTCTTTTAAGATTTTAGGAGCTGTTCCTTCGACTATTTCAGTGTCTTCGTTTAATCCACTGTTACTTTCATATAGTTTTTTGTAGAATTCTTCAACTCTTCTAAGTATTTCTTCCCTATTTCTTGTTACGGTGCCATCCTCTCCTTTTAATGCAATGATGTGTTTCTTCCCAACAGATAAACTTCCTTTAACAACCCTAAGGCTCTTGTTATTTTCAATGGCTTTCCTTACTAGCTCACAGTTGAATTTTCTTATGTCTTCTTTCATGCTTTTGCGCAGAGTTTTACAAAGTTCTATGTACTCAATCCTGGAACTGGTATTTCGATTGTCCACCTTCATATCTCTTCGCCTTTTCATGAGCTGTTTCGTCTTCTCAGATAATTTGCTATTGTGCTTTTTACAGGTTACACCACCAATTTCCCCAGCAGTTTCAACTATTGTCTTAACAATGTTTTCATTTGCTTCTGAGATGTCAACTTCTTCAATAAGTCCTTCCAGTGCAGAAAAGCGATTTTTTAATTCCAACTTGAATGCCTCGGTATTTTCTTTTAATTTCTTTAAATCCACCCTCTTACATACTTGTTTCCTAATGAGCTTCTGCCTTTCTAGTTTAGTATTTAAGTGCATTTTACATCTCACCATTCGATGATCACTTCCAGTATTAAATCTGTTCAGTACGCATAATTCAGTATACATAGTTCAGTATACATATATATTACTTTTAACTTTACGATTCTTACTTGGTAATGTTTTCTCGTGTTTTTCTCATTTCAATTGTGGCGGTTGAATGCAAGCTTGCAAAATGTGACGTCACCATGAGCGTCGGCAACATTGGGTAAGAGTGGGCACTTGCCCTCGGATTTTTTTTTTTTTTAAAATTCATTTTTTTCTCAAAAGCAAAAATATGCAAC
>QLNU02013837.1:67188-88162 GCA_006491805.2 Dysdera silvatica
ATTCTAGTCAATAAATAATTCACTTTATATTTGGGGCATTGAAAAAAAAAACACGGTGAAAAAAGACATTTGAAGTAGAAAAAATATGTTATTTATGAATCTGAAATATGAGTTTCGATACAATTTATAACATTTTTGTACATTAAAGGCAAACATCACATATTTGTAACTACATGGGAGAACATCAATTAATAAGCTGGACAAAAAATTCACATTAACTATATTTTTACATATACGATTCAAAGTTTACCCAGTCGCAAAAATAGCAGTAATGTTTTTAATAGTTATATCTCAAGAACAAATACAAATATGATGAAAGCCGCAAATGGTCAAGAGTTTATAGGATAATCGCTCACACCTTGCTACTAGATCCAGTGGCATAGTGATGCCAATGCAGTTGCATTGGGACCCTTGCCCTGGGAGGGGCTTTGGAAGTCGAGGCTCCTTAGATAGCATAACTGCAGGATCCTGATATGGAGTGGGACCTAAATTCTATAGCTACACCACTGACTAGATGCATCAAATATACACCGCCATACAGTGGAATTTGTGTGAAATATTCAACACATTTCAACATATACTAGAGTGAACTTTTTGTTCAAATTTTAATTAATAGTTTTTGAGAGTGTGTGTGTGTTATGGCACAAGGACTAGCATGATTATATTATAATCAACAACGAATTTTCAGGTAGTCAGTCAGCTGTGTAGCAAAACGATTATTTATTGCTATTCCGGACACCATCATAATTCTTAAAAACTTATTCAATGATGATATATAGTTAAATTATTTGACATTTGCCTCGAGGGAGTAGCCATTTCACCTGGAACAACAAATTCTATGAGCAAATGGATGGCGTAGCTATGGGGAGTCCTTTAAGTTCCTCTATAGCTAATCTTTTCATGGAAGCATTTGAATAGTTAGCGATATCAAATGCACCATTAAAACCCACTAAATGGCTTAGATATGTGGATGATGCTTTTGGGATTTGGCCTCATGGAAGAGAAAAGTTACAAGAATGTTTAATACATATCAATAACATCCACCAACAAATTAAGTTTACCATGGAGGTTGAATGTGATAATAGACTGCCATTTCCTGACTTTTTAGTCATTAAGCAAAGAAACAATAACTTACTTTTTTCAGTTTACAGGAATCCTACGCATACAAACAGATACCTTCATGCTACATCGCACCATCACCCTTCCCAAAAACGGTCATTGACATATTGTTCAAACGAGACAATATTATTTGCAGTAACAAAACAGTTTTACAGAATGAACTCAATTTTCTTAGTGACATTTTGGAAGAAAATGGTTACAATCATCATTATATTCCAAAAACTTTCAAGTCCAAAACTGAAGCCCATTTTTCATACCTAATTCCTGATCATATTCCTTTTAAAAGAAATGAGCATAAAGCCTTCCTACCATTTATAAACTATGTCACTGACCTTTTACTTTTGAGACATAATATTGATACAGTATTTATTTCAAAAAACAAGATTTTTAGTTTCCTACGTTCTGTTAAAGAACCTGTGGATCCATACAAAATTCCTGGTGTATATCCCATCCAAATTCCTTGTGGACAGTTATACATCGGGCAAGCAGGTCGATCCACTGCGTGCCGAAAACGGGAGCATGAAAGCCTCGTGAGGAATAAACAGATAACAAAATCGGCAATAGCAGAACATTCAATTTTAAATAACCATTTAATCCTTTTTGACCATACTAAAGTTCTCGCAAAATCAACTAATTTTTGGCCCAGATTATACAGAGAAGCAATAGGGATCATCAAGCATCCTAATAATTTTAATAGAGACGATGCAAAAACCATTCCCGTTGCTTGGCTACCCATTCTAACAAAACTGTAACGTGTAAATGTCAGTTTTTATTTTTCGATTTCATTTCCTTCTGTTTTGGCTTTTATATTCGTCTCTAAAATTTCATAATAATTTATTTCAACGTATTTATACTGTTTCCGCAACTTATGTATATTCTACAATTTTCTCAAAAGTTTTTCATGTAATTTAACCTCTTCTGATGATGATTCGCACAGCTCGAATCGAAACGTAAAGTTTTAGCAATAAATAATCTTTTTGCTATACAGCTGACTACCTGAAAATTTGTTGTTGATTATATAAGTATATGTTCTTGGCGCAGTATAGCCCAGATGCTCTTGCGCCATAAAAATCCAAACAAACATATTTTCCTCATTTAATGCACTTAATCGATTTACGGAGACAGCGTTATAATATATTTCGTTCGTTAGACATAAAATATATATAACACCATTGGGTATATAATTTTATGTTATATATTCGTGTTTTGTTAATTGATAGGCCTTTGATTTTGAAATCGATGTACTTTTCTTAATCCAAA
The DNA here is from genome assembly GCA_006491805.2 of Dysdera silvatica. Taxonomy (NCBI): domain Eukaryota; kingdom Metazoa; phylum Arthropoda; class Arachnida; order Araneae; family Dysderidae; genus Dysdera; species Dysdera silvatica. The sequence goes on from QLNU02013837.1 coordinate 69,568, forward strand.
AGTTTGCTTCTGGTTTTAGGTGGAAGGTCAGACAAGGTCATTTTGCGACGGAACGTAGAGCTTTTCGTGGAACCTGAAACTCCTTTCAGGGCACAAGGGGAACTTGGAATCGTCAGGGAATTTGAACTTTTTCCTAAAAGTCAGGGTAAACGTAATTTTTTGGTCAAATAGTTTGGAAATAGTTTCCCTGACTGTTCTAGGTTACGTTATATTATCTACGTATTATCTACGGTAGGTATCCTGTTCTGAATATTCAAATTCCACAAGAACATGAATTTATTTCCTCCAAACTGAAGTCCAATTTAAAGTTTTGTTTGTGATGGGTAAGGGAATTTTGTAAGAAAAGTCAGGGAATTTTGTTAGAAATGTCAAGAATTTTTTTAGAAAAGTAAAAGAATTTTGTTAGAAATCAGGGAATTTGGTTAGAAAAGTCAGGAAATTTTGTTAGAAAAGTCAGGAAATTTTGTTAGAAAAGTCAGGAAATTTTGTTAGAAAGGTCAGGAATTTTTTTATAATAGTCAGGAGGAAACCTGGAAAAGTCAGGGACTTCTTTTTCTCTAAAGTGAGTGAGAGCCCTGCTTTTGTTAAGGTAATGAAAACTTTGGCAGTGATGGGAAGAAAATAATAATTATACATGTTTTATAGTATCAATGGAATTGAGCCAGAGATAATGACACCACAGACGAACACCTGTTAGCTATGACAGGACTTAGCCCAAAAAGCTGAAGAACTATGGCTACATTTGGGTTTTCTTGAAAAATATTTAAAGTAGCAGCTCCATTTATGTATTTGTCAAACCTAGCATTTAAATTTTACAATAATTTTTGCCACCCACGTATATTTAGCTCAAACTAGAGCTTTTTTATTTTTGGAGAAAAAGAGGCGCCGTCCTCATCCTGGATTCGAACCAGGGTCCCCGCGTTGAGCCCGCGGTGTCTTGACCTTTTTTTTTCCTCCAAAAACAAAAAAGCTCTAGTTTGAGCTATATATACGTGGGTGGCAAAAATTATTGTATAATAAATTCCCCCACGAAAACTCACAAAAATCTCGCCCCGGAGGCTTTTCTGTGTTGACCATTATTTGGCAATTGTGTTATCCCTGTGAAGGGTAATAATATCTTACACTAGCAGTTAAAGCTGTAATTGTCAGTGTTTTCGTAGCTGGATACTCTTTTTTTTTCCAGTGTGACCTAAAACACCTTAATGAAGTACAATTTATGATGATAACTTGCTTGCAAAGAAAAGAATGTTTTCACGTTGCCACTTGGGGAACCGAACCCAGAACCTCTTGGTATTCGGCCAAGGTCTCCTCCAATTGAACTACAGCCGATCCATATAAGTACTTCTAGTGGGGCTAATAAAAATTATTGCCTTCTTCTCAAGGCTGTCAAACATTTTAGTGAATGTACAAGATACTAAAATGCTACAAAAATAATTGATACTGCTTGACAATTAGTAATGAGCTAAAAAGTACCTTATTTTAAAACCTACTTGTAAAACTTTTGAAAGTAAATGCATAGCAGAATCGGGCAAATAAAATTTTTAAACGGCTAGGGGGTGTCGAGCCCCTTCTTCTGTCCCCCCCCATATTGGCGCCGATGACCTATGGTGAAGTTGTGTATGCGTTCTCACAGGGGAGGAGGATAGTTCGTCTATAGCTCCTTGGCCGGGTACCAAGAGGTCGTGTGTTCAGTTCCCACTAGATACATAAACATAAATTTTATTTGTTTCATGTGATCATTTACTGCATTACATCACCACACCATGTATCACACTATGCATACATCACCACACCATGTATCACACTATGCATACATCACCACACCATGTATCACACTATGCATACATCACCACGTATCATACTATGCATACATCACCACACCATGTATCACACTATGCATACATCACCACACCATGTATCACACTATGCATACATCACCACACCATGTATCACACTATGCATACATCACCACACCATGTATCACACTATACATACATCACCACACCATGTATCACACTATGCATACATCACATACAACATACATATTTCTCAATATATAATGCGTACATATATAGATTACGAGGTAAATTTAACTATTGTTTGAACAAGGTAAATTATACTTAAAGACAACATAAATGCAACCCGTATTATGATCACCGAAACGGGTCAGAGTAAATGCCTAGAATGGTGTAATGAACTCATGACCCTGATTTATCCAATAGTTGGTTAGGAAAGTTCACTTCTAACTCTTATTTCCCCCTTATTATTCTATTTTTAAGTTTTTTTTAAGAAAGCCTGACTATTTAGTATTTTAAAATCATCAAAGAGTTCATTCCAAAACTTTGGTCCTTTATACACCACACAATCTCGAAATTTTTCAGTTCTTATCTTTCGTAGATACAAATTATCTTTATCGATGGTTATGCTTATAATATTTTTGTTGACTCCTCATAGTATTTCCCTGATTATTTTTTATTCTTTCATACATCATGTTAAATATACATATCTATGTATTTCTAAGATTGGCATTATATTATTATTTCTGCTATTATTTTACAATGCAATTGAATATTACTATCGAGACTATTAATAAATTTTTTCTGCACCGTAAAATCATTCTTTTTTTTGCGAGGAGTTTATCTTCAATATTACCACATCATCAAATTGCCCGTACTTTAAAAAGTAAGTAAAATTTGGGGTTCATAGAAGCATTGTTTTTGTCGATAGTTTTAAGTATTGGGCGGGGTTCAAGTCCCTCTTACTGGATATCCAATCATATTTGTTCCTTTAACGCTGAATCACATGATTTCTCTAAAGCATTTTCAACTGCTGTGGTCTGTGAAGTACCAGGTCCTCGTCCTGAGGAACTGCTGTGGCTTGAAATGTCATCCGTTACGAATCCAGAAAGTGGAATATTATTCTCACTGCAGTTACTATAGTACGTTTCTTCAGAAAAATTATTTATAGCACTTATCAGATTGTGGAATGGGAGGATGAGGAATCACCAACGATTGGCGAAAAGTCAAATAGTTCTTTATTTCCATTATGAGGGGACGGGATGAATTAATCTTTTGCTCGATTCCTATTCCCACTTCCTATTCTCTTTTCCTTTATATTCCTGTCACTCTGTATCGCCAAAAAAAGTATACATCTCATTCCCGATGTCTTGTCTGAGGATTGGGCTGATGTTAGTTGGAAGCAGTGAGCGAAAAATGAGAATTATGGGTTTATGAGGGCTACTAAGGAAGACGTATTATGGGTTGAGACGAAACGAGGGTCCAACAAGCTCGTATAGAGAACATCAAATATATTTTCTAAAGAGTGCTTGCTGTGCTCGATATCGCTTTATGACTTATCTTGTATCTCTAAGCCCCTCTCATCGACCCTATGATTGAAATGAGCTCTCTTATTATCTCGTGTCTTGTTTTCTATCTTATTTGTTTCTAAGGCAAAATATCTTGTAAACTGTAACGGGGAACCCATGGGTCTGTAATGATATTTCAAAGTTGACGTTCATGTAAATTAACATTTATTTGCATTTCTATTAAAAATTGTATTTGTATTATTGGCAAGTGTGTATTAATGGCAAGTAAATCTTTAACATCACTACGCTCTGACCATTCTCGAAGAGTGATCTTTTTTGGATTTAATATTATACTGATAGCGTTTGCAAATCCAGATTTTCGTTATATTATTTTATTAGTCTTGTTTTTCTATTTCTATTCATTTATCAATTTGTCTATCTCGTTACTTTGTCCATTCATTTATCTGGTTGTTTCGTCCTTTTATTTATATCATTCCTTTATCCGTGTATTTATCTCACTATTTTGCCCATTTACTTGTCTCGTTTTTTCTATTTACCTATTTCGTTCCTTTTCGCATTTATTTAAATCGTTATTTTTTCAATTTACTTATCTATTTCTTTTTTTCCATGTACTAATCTCGTTCTTTTGTCCATTTATTTATCTCGTTCTTTTGTCTGTTTTCTTACCTTGTTCTTTTATCCATTTATTTATCTGGTTATTTTGTACCTAGAATTTTCAAATCTTTTTGTCTAAATACTTAATCTCTTATCTTTTTGTTTTGTCCAGGTATCTCGTTTTTCTTGTCTACTTATATACCATTCCCTTGTTCATTTATTTATCTCATCCTTTGTCCATTTATGTATCTCATGCTTTTGCCCCTTTATTTATATAATTTTTTGTCCATTTACTTATTCATTTGTTCTTTTGCCTATTTATATATCTCATTATTTTGTCGCTTTATTTATCTCGTTCTTTTGTTCAATCCTTTTTTTGTACATTTATTCATCATAGTTCTTATCTTTATCCATTCCTCCAGTTGTTTATTTCAGTTATTATCTTTTTTAATTCATTCATTTATTTATAACATCCTTTTATATATCATCATCATCATATTCAACCATTATCTATCCACTGCTGGATGAAGGTCTCTCCAAATGCTTTCCACACAAGTCTATCCTGGGCCATTCGTTTCCACGTCACCCCAACCTCTTTTCTTATTTCATCCACCCATCTAGTTTGAGGACGTTTTCTAGGTCTTCGGTGGTCTCTTGGAATCCAGTTCAGAATTTCTGTTGTCCATCGTTGATCAGTTCTTCTTGCAATATGCCCAGCCCATCGCCATTTCAGTCCTTTTACTTAACAAATGATTCCTCTATTCTAGTTTGCTCTCTCACCAAGTGTTCATTTTTCGATCTCTCTAGTTTATCAGCATGCACTCTCCATGCTCCTTTGCGTTGTCTGTACTTTCGTAGTTCTCCAACAGTAGACTTCATGTCCTCTGATTTATAATGAGAGGACTGGCAATCACACTGTGAAACCTTTCTTTTAGACCACTAAGGCAATTTCCCCTTCAGGATGAACTGTTCTTCCAATGCACTCCAGCTAAGTTTAATACGTCTGTGAGTTCTTTTCATAATGTTGCCATCATTGAAATCAGTTTCCAAGGTAAATATATGAATCAACAACTTCTAGCTCAGCGTGTCAACTGTATTTGGTCCTCTACAAAATTATTGAACATGATCTTAGTTTTTTGTAGGTTCATCTTGAGTCCAACTTCTTCACTTCTAGTTGAGAGCTCTTGTACCATGTCTTGGAGTTCTAATGGGTCCGTTGAAAAAATAACAATGTCATCAGCAAACCGCAGATGATTTAAATATTCACCATTTATTTTTATTCCCTTGTTATTCCAATTTATCAGCTGAAAAATCATCTGTAAAGCAGAAGTAAAAAGTTTTGGAGAAATGGTATCTCCCTGCCTCACCCCTTTGCCAAGTTTGATAGTTTTGGTATCTTTATGTAACCGAAATTTTGCACTTGCATTTTTATACACACGTTTCACCATGTCAATGTACACATCCTCAATGTCTGTTGATCTTAAAGAGTTGATGACTGCTGATGTTTTTATAGAGTCAAAGGCCTTCTCATAGTCAATAAATGCAACACACAATGGAAGTTCATATTCATGTGTTCTTTCAATTAATTCTCTTAATACTTGAATATGGTCCACTGTACTGAATCCACTTCGAAATCCAGCTTGTTCTCTTGGTTGAGCTGCATCTAATTTTTTCTGCAGGCGATGTGTTAGAACTTTTGTGAAGATTTTATAAATAGCAGGTAACAAGCTAATTGGTCGGTAATTTTTCAAATCCTCTTTATCACCTTTTTTATGCAAAAGAATTACTGTTGCAGAATCCCATTGGTTTGGTATGTTACCGCTGTTGGAGGCATTGGTAAAGATTTTGCAAGTATGTCTTCTACATATTCTCCAGCTTCTTTTAGGATATCTAATGTATGCCATCATCCGTCAGGGATCTTCCTTCTTCATGCTTTTTATTGCAAATGCGTACTTCTCTTTTAAATTTAGAGCTGTTCCTTCGACTATTTCAGTGTCTTCGTTTAATCCACGTTGTCCCTCATATAACTTTCCGTAAATTCTTCAACTTTCTAAGTTATTTCTTCCCTATTTCTGTTACTGGTCCATCCTCTCTTTTTAATGCAATGATGTGTTTCTTCCCAATAGACAAATCCCTTATAATAACCTAAGGCTCTGTTGCTTTCAATTGCCTCTCTTACTAGCTCACAGTTGAATTTTCTTATGTCTTCTTTCATGCTTTTGCGCAGAGTTTTACAAAGTTCTATGTACTCAATCCTGGAACTGGTATTTCGATTGTCCACCTTCATATTTCTTAGCCTTTTCATGAGCTGTTTCGTCTTCTCAGATAATTTGCTATTCTCCTTTTTATATGTTACACAGCCAATTTCCTCAGCAGTTTCAATTATTGTCTTAACAATGTTTTCATTTGCTTCTGAGATATCAATTTCTTCAATAAGTCCTTCCAGTGCAGAAAAGCGATTTTTTAATTCCAACTTGAATGCCTCGGTATTTGCTTTCAGTTTCATTAAATCCACCCTCTTACTTACTTGTTTCCTAATGAGCTTCTGTCTTTCTAATTTAGTATTTAAATCTATTTTACATCAAACCATTCGATGATCACTTCTAGTATTAAATCGTTCAGTACGCATAATTCAGTATATCATAGTTCAGTATACATATATATTACTTTTAACTTTACGATTCTTACTTGTATGTTTTCTCGTGTTTTTCTCATTTCAATTGTGGCGGTTGAATGCAAGCTTGCAAAATGTGACGTCACCATGAGCGTCGGCAACATTGGGTAAGAGTGGGCACTTGCCCTCGGATTTTTTTTTTTTTTAAAATTCATTTTTTTCTCAAAAGCAAAAATATGCAACCTCTATATTTTATTTGAACTAAATAGTCTCATTATTTAATTAAACAAATTAAATACTTATTTAATTGAATGATTACTTAATTAAATAATTTAATTATGGTATTTTTGAATGAAGGTTTTTTATTTCTGCTGAAGCAATCTTTTCCCGCCCCTAAAAAATTCTGCTGACGCCCCTGGACGTCATGTAATCGCAGTGGTTGTATGTTTATGGCGCAAGGACAACACAGGACAGCTGTGAAATGCGTGGCAAGAACTATTTATCATTTAACGTCGTTTGTTTCGTGTCGTACAGATGTCTTGACCTTCTTTCCACCATTTGGTGAAGATGCGCTGGTCACATAATTTAATTTACTATTAATTAATTAATTAATTTATTTATTTATAATTCAATTTACTCTATTTGTTGAGTTGTAGATAAAAAAGTTTGTTCTTTTGTGAGAATGTCATTTCACACGGGTAAAATAACGTGGTGTATGCTTAACTTTTAGTCATGTACTTATACACTTCTGTGTTACATTTGTTTTGCCTTTACAACATCGAAAAATATATATTGTGTATCACATCCATAAAACATTTTTTTTAAATTGTTTCAATATCTACTTTACAAATGTTGTCATAAAAAATAAGCCAAAGAAGTTTATTTTAAAAATCTGACACTATAATTTTCTCTTCCATTTATTTTAATGGAAAACATAATAAAATCCAGTATTTCAAAAAATAAATGCTATACGTCTGCATCCCATATCTTTCGATAAAAGTTTATTAAATAAATGTGGTTTTTTTTAAATGACCAAATGCTGTCTGATTTTCAATTGACTTTCAATCCATGATTTTTTTGAAGTCGCTATGACCTGAGTGGGGAGTAACGTATTTTTATTTGCCGTGGTTCCTACCGGAAATACCAATGGGAGTAGTTTTTTCTGGAAATGCGGAAACCGGAAAATCAAAAATCACGGAAGAAGGAGACGAACTTTAAAAGACTGAATTTTTAAGCTTGAATAAATAAACTGGAAATTGGAGTAGAGGTGATCGCCACAAAAGCCTGTTTTCATTACTTCTTCTAAAACCAGCTTCGTCTCGGAATCAAAAATAGCAGAGGACGAGATCGGAAGATTTTTTGAATAGATCGAAATTTTGGGAAAAAACAAAACGGTCACATTTTTTTTTCTTTGAAGAAAATGTCTTTGTTTGTTGCAAAATCGGGACATGCTCCTACGAAGTTAGCCGTCAAAGAGGGCTGCGGTTCTCCAATTTCCTTCCTTTTTTTTCCCGGAAGAAATGGAAAAGCGGAAACACCCGTGTCGATCCTTTGGCTTTTAGTGAAGGCAAGTTTAGAACTAAGCGAAAAACATTCGCTGCAGTTTGAACTTGGGGCATTTCGCGAAACGAGCTGCAACTAGAGAAAGGAAATAGTCAAAAATTGCAAAATCCCCTTGTGGCTTAGAATTGATATTCCGGATTTATTTTTCTAACACGTAAAACAAAAATATTTTGTTTTATACATCTTAAAAAGTGACGTTTATTTATATTTCCTATTTATGGTTCTTCCTGGTTTATATGAAAATAAAACTGTGACCATAATTGGAATTTCTATATTTCTTACAAAATTATTGGATTTAGTGTGAACAGTTATTGAATAATTTACATTATTACAAGAAGTTGTTCCATTTAATTTTAAGGTATTATTTTTTAGTAGTTACAAGAAATTATTCTTATAATTGTAGCATTTACTGGAAATATTGTCTCTGTTATTGTGTCATGATATTAGAGCTTTCTGCCATCATGATATTATATTAAAAAAATTTCACATCATGATATTATATTAAAAAAATTTCACATCATGATATCATAATATTAAAAGTTTTCATACTATGGCGTTCTTTTATTAAAGCTTTCTCATACCATGACGCTTCAATTCACAAGAAATGTATGCTACATTTCCTCTGACTGCTGTAGTGTCTTATATTTCATATTGTACTTCAGCATACACAAGTATATGTTTTAAAGTTTTGCACGTATATGCTAGTGATTCTAAATATACACAACAGTAACTATACGCATACATGTGAGTGCTTATACGCATACACGCTAGCGAATGTACACATACACGATAGCAATTGTACACATACATGACAGCAATTGTACACATACACGATAGCAATTGTACGTATACAGGATAGCAATTGTACACATACACGATAGCAATTGTACACATACATGTGAGTGCTTATACACGTACATGCTAGCGCTTGTATACAAACACGATAGCAATTGTACACGTATACGATAGCAATTGTGCACATGCACGATTACGATTTTACACATACATGTGAGTGTTCATACACACGCGCGCTAGCAATTGTACATACACATGCTAATGGTTATACACATGCATGCTAATGATGATACACATGCTTGATAACGATGATACACATGCATGCTAATGATGATACATATGAATGCTAATGGTTAGCAACAGTTATTTCAACACTGGTATAGACCCCAAGACACGACGTTTCGAGAGCTTTCGAGAGCTTTCGAGAGCGACGTTTCGAGGTTCTCCAAACGTTGTTTCTTGAACTTAACGCCAGCGTTGAACTAACCGTCGCTGTGGAATCTGCTGATGAAACTTTGTATTGTTTTGTTATGTTAACGATTATACATGCTAGAGATTTAAAGTTTGATAAATATTTTAATAAGTAAAAAGTACCAGGGAAGAAATTTTCGTACAAAAGATGAAATACTGGAAAAATAACAAACGAAATAAATCGTTTAAATTTTAGGACACTCCAGGAGAAGGGCCGTAGCTAGGGGGTAGCAAGGAAGGCACACGCCGGGGGGGGTAAAATTGGCTGAAGTAATTCACAGGGGAGAATCTGGACGTTGTTCCAGGGCACAAGGTCATTTTGTACAGTGCTGGTCAGCAGAGGATTGCTTTGAAATATTATTCGGTTGTATATGGTGATGTGACGCTCTTTGTAATGTGAAATTTTACAGACTAATGGCACAACCGGTCCTTTGTATTGAAATTTCAGTTTTGTGCGTTATTGTGTCTGTTGTAAAACCAACAAGATGCAAGGACAGCAAATTCCATGCTATTCCAGGCCAGGACGTAGTTTTCCGAGGAATCCGAACATTTTAAGGCATAGCGAACTAACCTCCGGCCCACGATGGGAAGTTTGTTAGAAAGCGTTTTATTCTGGAATCGCTGGGAGTCGAACCCGGGTTAACGGTAAGGTAGGCGAACGCGTTACCACTAATATACTGCAGTGGTCAATATAAATTTTTTTCAATGGGGAAGTGTAAGAGTTCTGAGCCTCCGATTTCGACGAAGGTGGTATCGTTCGAAAGGTCTTGTAAGGAGAAGTGAAAAATTAATAGAAATACCAGTCGAACTGCCACTATAGTAAAACCTCTCTTAATGACCATCTCTATTCAGCGACCACTTCCTTGATGACAGCCTTTTCTAGAAGCAGCTTCCTCTCAATCCATAGTCCCGATGCTAAATTTGCTTCCATTCACAGACCACATCTCTGATCTACCGTTTTTACACGGAACCAAAGGCGGTCACCTTAGAGAGGTTTACTGTATTTAGAGATGTGGAATTCCAGCGAATATTAAAGAATAGAAGAAGAAGAAGAAGAAGAGATAACCCATTGCTCCTAACCGATAAAGAGTGGTTAGCAAAAGGTGAGAGTGAAATGGGTAATGTTATTATAAGAGGAATATCAGCACTGGCGTATGCAGGGGGTGTTGATGGGGGCTGTAACCCTCATTACAATGAAATTTTGTATTTTTAACATAGAAATATATGAGCTGTAGCTATGTAAGCCCCTCACTGAGCCTATAACCCCTGTTATGAACTTTCTGCGTACGCTTATAAATATCAATAAATGGGGAGAAAACGTAGACATAGTGTTCCTTTTTTTTTTTCAACAATGAGAAACACCTCAAAGTACTCTATGTGAAGACTTTTCATGACTACGAATGCGTAGTCAAGAGCAGGGTCAAGTGTTCTTCCACACACTGGATTATGTGTGGAACAGAAGATTTGAAAATAAAAGGAGGCTTTGAGAAATGCATCTCCCGGTTCGTAATTAAATCATCTGCATTTGACACCATGCGCCAGAATGCCTTCCAAAAGGACACGATTGGAATAAAGATTCCCGCTGTCAAATCTGTGAAATAGACATGCTTCACAATAATAAAAAAGGTGGGAAAATTAATTATAAAATATTTATTGATGCAGTTAATTAATAAAACATTGTTATAACAGCTGCTTCGATAGCCCATGGCTATCACCTTCTAACGGAAGTCGTCCTGTCGTCCTTGTTGACAAGTTTTCTTCACCATATAGGGGTCGGTGAGTGGAGGAACACAGAGAGAGAACATGCTCTGGACTACGTGCTCGTAAGTCAGGAAAAATCTTCACATGGAGTGGTGCTTAGAGATTTAGGAGTAGGGAACCCAGCTCCTACATTTTCTCCTAATTTAATGAGTTTGCTGTTATTACATCACCCATTGAATTTTAAATATACGTTTGTCTACATCGGTTAGGAACATTATATTCTTTTTCTTTGGTACTCACTGGAATTCGTCCATATCTTGTAAACGGATGCACGGCGATGGGTGTGCGGTTGCAAGGATTTTTTACACCCTATCACAATATCGGTTGAATGACCATTTTTTGTCGGAATCGGCGACTCGCACCTTCTTGCACTTCAATAGTCAGTGCATACCTGAATATGCTGAAGGTATGCCAAATACTATGCTCGTCAATTAAAGCTCTATAATTATATTATAATAATTAATAATAATAATTATAAGTATAATAATAATAATAAATAATATGAAATAATAATAATAATAATAATAATAATATAATAATAATAATAATAATAATAATAATAATAATAATAATATGAAATAATAATAATAATAATAAATAACTAATAATAATACTATAAGTATAATAATTCAATGATCGCACTATATATTAATTACTATAATTATATTGTATTAAGAAGAGTCTCACGATACCTTGAACCTTGAATTAAAGATTTCTGATTATAGTTTTCGGACCATTTTAAGCCAGAGAGCTTCAGGTAAACAAATTTCTTATTTTCTTTCCTTGTAAATGTCTTTGATTTTACAAGAAACAAAAATTTCTCGGACTGAAAAGCTGTCAATTTGTTAGTGGATTTCATTTATAAAGAATGTTTGAATTAACTCAACCTTTAAAATTCCATTAAATTACAAATTTGGAGGACAGAAATTGAAGATTTCGTAGCTGCAGGGGTAAATTATTGTAGTTTGTTAGAAAATACATCTAACGGCAAATATTTTTAAGAATAATAGAGGATATCTTTTACAGCTTCATAAAAGTCTGAAGTATACTTTTGAACCCTCCCATATGACCTAAGGGTAGAATATCTAGGGATTTTTCTATTGTCCAACACAACCCTTTCCACGTAGAAAATTATTATCAAAACCCTACTAACAAAACATGGGGAGACTTCTCTCACAAAGATTACCCAACTCTTCTGCAGAATATTTATTAAACAATATTTATCTAGATGAAGAATGGAATTGGTGGAATCGTCAGTGATTAATGGCATGTCAAACAATTCTATGTTTTCGTTACGAGAAAACGACATGAATTAATAGCTTGTCACAGTCTCCTTTTCTCCTTTTTTTATCCTCCTTATCTACCTTCACCTTTCTTATTATTTCTGGTACTTGATATCCCCAGAAGATAGACATCGAATTTGGTATATCGTGTCTGGGGGATTGTATTGATGTTGACTGGATGCATTGAACGAAAACTGGGGATTGGAGGATTACGCGATCTTCTGGCTAAGATGCATTATAGGTTTAGGCGAAACGGGGAAATCCAACAAGCTCATATGAAGAACATTAAATAAATTTTGAGAGAATTTGGTGGTCGTGTTTGATATCTCTGCTTGTAGTTTCTTGTATATATGTCACTCTGATCCCTTCTGCTGTTGCAATCAATATAAAGTTTTTCTTATGATTGCATTTTTGGCTTTTTATCTCAACTGTTACGAAAGCAAAGTGGTCTCTGGTTTGCGATGCGAAATATACGAAGCAATGTCAAGATCAGAAAAGTTGTGGGCCTTTAAATGAACAGAGACCATTCAGGAAATCCATTAACGATGATGCTCCGGCAGTTCGGAGGTCAATTTAAACTGCGGTCGCGTCCCAGGTGACTGATAACGTAGCTTTGAAACGTAAAGTATACAAAAAATGAATTAATTTATTATACTTGTGTAACTGACATGTTAAATAAGGTACTCATCGTTATTTTTCAAAGACCAAATAAACGCTTCAAGGAGTGCTTTTCATGCATTTTAGTTTTGTTTTACATTACTGAAATAATAGTTGTATTGCTTAAATATTTATATAAATCGAACACTACGCAGATTAAATTAAACAACAATTTTAATCAACGTTTTTTGGCGTAGTCAATACCCCCCAAAAAAACGTTGATTAAAATTGTTGTTTAACTGCTTAAATGTTTTTAACATTTCCTGTAGCTACACCAGTGCTTCTCAAGCTTACTGTAGACCATTTAAGTAAGTTTCGGGTTCCAGGAAATCTCTGCGAAACTCCTACAGTGAAAACTCCTACAAAACACTAAAACCACAAAAATTCTTACCAAAAAGCCTTACATAAAATATTTACAATACTTTCTTGTATAATCAAAATTTATCAAAATTTCGAGGAATTTTGATGGAAAAAAACAGTTTCTATCTCTTGAATGTCTCTACGGATGTAGTAAAGCCTCGCTAATCCGAGCAAATTTCACCTAAGATCTGTCTGAATTATCGAAATATCCGGACTATCGATGTTTATGTTGTTATGACATACAGACAGCAGACAGACAGATATTTGTCTATTATATTTTTACAAAAACAAATACTATCAAACGAAGGCAAAGGGTTTTTATTGATAAAATTTTATCCCGAGTTTGAATTGACATTCATTCATTCCCCGATTTTATTGGGAGTTTGCACAATCTGAAAGTGAGCTCCGATAAATGACGGATTCCTCGTTTGGCAAAGTCCTTTCCGGAAATGTCAACAGGACCGGGTCTTCCTCGGAGCAACGGAATAAAGAGGAAAATCAAAAACCACGGAAAAGCGAAACGAACTCGCAGCATGGTGCACTTCTGAACGCGAGTAAACAAACTGGAAATTGGAGTAGTTGATCGGTCCATAGCGATCTGTTTATATTACTTCGTCTAAAATTCGCTCTCCTCGGAAAGAAAAATTTCGAACGATAGCATTGGGGTATTTTTTGAATAGATCGGAATTTTAGGAAAACTAAACGGTTGCATTTTTCTGTGCAGGAAATGTTTTTGTTTGTTGAAAAATCGGTGCAGGCTTCTTCGACGGGTGCCGTCAAAGAGGGCTGTGGTTCTCTCATTTCCTTTTTTTCCCGGGAAAAATGGAAAAACGGAAACACCCGTTTCGATTCTCTGATTCTTGGAGAAGACAAACTGAGAACGAAGTTAAAAAAAATTCGTTGTGCAGTTTGAACTTTGAGCATTTCCAGAAACGGTATAGTACTAAACGGGAGAATGTAGTTCGAGGCAAAAAAAAAATCTTTTTGCATCCCTAAATAAAAATTCGGAATCGATTCACTTTTATTTCGGTTTGTAAACAAATATCTTTAAAAAATATATAATTAAAAGGTGTAACATTTTGTTGACATATGTTCAGACATAGTTTAATAATTGTAGCAATACGGAAGTTACAGACAACCCAAAGGAACATGGAGAGGTGCACGCTTGGAATAACTAGGGGAGATCGAAAAAGAAACACTTGGGTGAGAGAGAAAACTAGAGTAGGGAGACATCATTGTTAAAGTAAAAAGACTGAAATGGCCATGGGCTTGGCATATTTCAAGTAGAAATGACCAACGATGGACAACTGAATTTCTCAACTGGATTCCGCAAGACCACCGAAGGCTTAGAAAACGTCCTCAAACTATTGGGTGGATAGAATGAAAAAACAGGGTAGGGTGACATTGAAATGAATTGTTCAGGATAGATTTGTGTGGAAAGCATTTGGAGAAACTTCCATCCAGTAGTGGATAGATAATGGTTAAATGTGATGATATATATATATATAAATAAATAAATAAATAAATAGATAGATAGATAGATAGATAGATAGATAGATAGATAGATAGATAGATAGATAGATTGATTGATTGATTGATTGATTGATTCTGATTATTAAAATAAAACCTTAGCCTAAATCAGAATTGATCGATGTTTTTTTACTTGATTATTGAATAAAACAGGAGGTGTTATATTCGATGATTTAAATTATTATAAGATATTTGTTTTTATCGATTACAAAATACAACTCTTATCAATTACGAGACATTTTTCTTGTTGATCACAAGAAAATGTTTTTATCAATTATAAGAAATTTCCCTTATTAATTTCAGGGAATTGTTTTTATTGATCACTAGGAATTGTCATTATCATTTATAAGAATTCGTTTTTATCAACTTTATGAAAATGTTCTCATCAATTGTAAGAAATTTCCGTTATCAATTGCAAGAAATAATTCTTATCAATTACAAGAAATAATTCTTATCAATTACAAGAAACTGTTCTTATCGACAACAAATTTTATTAATGTTATTTCAGTATTTACTCAAAATATTATCATGCCATCTTGTCATGATATTATAATGTAATATCATTGTGGCATTCTAATCAAATTTTACTTATATTATGACAAGCTGTATGTCAATAAATGCTTGCTATATCTTCTGAAACCAACTTATCTAAAATACATTGTATTTACGTATAATATTGTAGAATTCCTTTTATCCGAATTAATTAAAAATGCATTATGGACACCCTGAAAACAGAACAATCTGATGTGTAAAAAATTTTGTTTGATATATATACACGAAAAGGATGTGAAAAAAAAAATACAAGGTGAAATAACTTACAGAAACAGTGACTATATGTACTGTTCGTTCACGAAAAGAAGTCCGATGGAACAGTTAGAAATAACCGGTGACGTCACAAACGGGCTATCCCATTGCAGCAGAGGAGGACTCCAATTTCAGAACTTGATTTTGGCACCGAAAACATGTTCTGAAAAACGTTCGCCAAAAACATGTTTTGAAATTGAGGTCTTCCTCTGCTGTAATAAACCAACCCGTTTGTGACGTCACCTCCCGTTATTTCTAACTGTTCAATCGGACTTCTTTTCGTGAACGAATAGACTTAATTGGATTATCCAGATAGTTGGGCAGTACTTTTAAAACCGTAATTACTAAACATTTGGGGACCTTAAACTGGATATATATTTTGGCACTTTTTTTACATCAACGTTTAAATTTTCAGGCTTTTGCGATGAGAAAAATATGACGTCTCAAGAAACGACAATTTTTTGATCAAAAAATCTAAAATAACACAAAAAAAAAGCAATATAAATAAACAAACTTCGACAAGTTGGGGCCCACATTTTGGTTCGGGGCCCTTGAATTTGGGCCCAGTTGGCCCACTTGTTAAAACGGCGCCGATTTAGAACCCTGATAATCCAGGTTATACTATATACGTTAAAATTGTATTTTTTGAGTGGTACTTTTAAATTAGGAACATGTACTGTCTTTACCTCACCAGTGATAATATAGGTACTTCTAATAGTGGTACGAGTACTTACTGGTAGTGGTACGGGTAATTACTGGTAGTGAGTATACGGGTACTCGTGCACTTAAAAGTGCAAATGTCCAGGGAGCAAGACCACTGCACTCGAGCCTATGGTACTCTGTCCAACTCCGAATAAGCTAAGTTGTGAGAAATGTGTCGTGATCCCCAAGCCATCAGTTCACCTGAAGTCATAGGCGCAGAGCTATATGGACCCGTGGGTCCTGAGCCCCTAAATAATCTGAAATAAATTGAGATTTTACATATACTGTAATGTATAAATGTGCATAAAATGTGCTTTGCCCCCCCCCCCCAATAATTTTGAAAACTCTACGCTGATGCCTGAAGTTGACCATCAAGTTTACTTGCATACATCCATCCCGCCCCAAATGACTCCTAGCGCGGTATTGAGATCTAAAATACACAAACAAACATTGAAAGTGAAGAGTTATTGAAACATATTTAAATATACAAAGCCATGTTTCATGTCACCAGCCTTGAAAACAATCAACCGATTATTGAAAATTTTGGCAAAACTTAAAAAAACGTGCTGGCACTCAACACTCTGTAACTTTTAATCTCAAGTTTGCAATCGTAATTTAACCATAAAATCAATCCCTATCTGTAAAACTAGCTAATGAGGGAGGGGGTGGTACCTTCTTTTGTGTGTGGGGCAGAGAAAAATTTAATTAATTAAAATAATTAATGGAAAAAATCCCTATTAATCATCCGTTCGGCATGTCTTCTTGCACTCCTTTCCGAGTTGATGGATATATATATAATACTTCTTGAAAATGTAAGGAAAATTACGTAGAATTCAGATGACAGGATGGCGGATTTCCTCAGCTTTAGACTGGCAACTCTGCTGCCCTGTTGCCTCCCCTCCGCTCGCTTCTTCTTAAGCCTAAATTTTGTTCTTATCTTGTTTCCTGTGTCGTAAATCCGTTCGCATCCCAATGTACGTCCTTTTATTTTCTCATTTTTTAAAAAGAAAATTTTTCTTTTTATTGCTACTCTTTCTTTGCTGCTTGGAATATCAGGGGTCATAGGAATTTTTTAGCTTAAGTTGATTTCCATACAGAAACATTCGTTTGTTTAGGGACCACGTGTCTGGAGCCTCCCTTGAAGACGTTCCTACACGTTGTGTTCTTTTTCCATTTATTGTATAATTTTTCCATTTATTGTACATTTTTTTTTTCAAATTCACTCCGGTCCTTATCTGAAATTGTTAATTTTAATTATTTGCTGTATTTTTGTGTATCCTGTTATTTGTTGAGTTCATTGTTGTGACTTTTATGCTAATTTACTGCTGTTCTGTTTATTTTTATTATTTTTGATTTTTACTGTGTTTCTAGTACATTTATTTCTGTCAATTTCCTGTCATCTAAATTCTACGTAATTTACCTTACATTTTCAAAAAGTACTTATTTTTATCATAAAAAATGCACTTGCAGTTTTTGCGCAGTCCCCTTCCATGAATTTAGCTTTTTTTAATTGCTTATTCTTCTTTCCATCTACTTTCTTTAATTTAGATTTATCTTTAACTTGTTTTACTTCCTATTTTCCTTATTATAATATTATTGTCTCTTTCTATTCATCTTAATTTTTCTTCCATATGCATCTCGGGCCCTGCGGTGGCGCAGTGTGGTAACGCGTTCTCCTATTGCGCGGCTAATCCGGGTTCGACTCCCAGCAGTGCAAAAAGAACGCTTACTCAGAGATCTCATAAAGATCGCACTGCTCACTGTAGTCCGGGGTTTGGTTCCCTAGGCCTTAAGAGGTTCGGATTCCTCGGAAAACAGTAGGTCCCGGCGCAGCATGACCACTGTAGTCTTTGAGCCGTAAAACCAAAAAGCAAAGCGATTATTCCATAAAACATCCAAACAAACAAACCATATGCATCTCTTCTGTTATGGTTAAAATAAACACACACACACATATATATATCATCATATTCAACCATTATCTATCCACTGCTGGATGAAGGTCTCTCCAAATGCTTTCCACACAAGTCTAACCTGTTTTCTTATTTCATCCAACCATCTAGTTTGAGGACGTTTTCTAGGTCTTCGGTGGTCTCTTGGAATCCAGTTGAGAATTTGCGTTGTCCATCGTTGATC
>QLNU02013839.1:4109-14600 GCA_006491805.2 Dysdera silvatica
AAACTCCATCGCAGCTTATGAACACTCCAAGATACTTAAAGTTTTGTGCCGATGGTAATCCTTCATCTTGTAGACCTATGCTACTTACGCTTTCTCCATTTAGTGCCACATATTCTTTGTTTTGCTTATTCTCAAACCTCTAACACTTTCCCCCATTCCTCGGTTTTCCTTTCTACTTTTTCACAGGATGTTTCGCATAGTACAATGTCATCTGCGAACATCATACTTCATGGTGCATTACTCTTTTAATATAACATTGATTATCAGAACAAATAAGTAAGGACTGACAGCTGAACCCTGCTGCAGCCCAACTTTTACCGGGAACCCTTCTGTCAAACCTACACTTCTCCTAACCTGCGTCTCCATTCCTTCGTACATTTCATTTACAAGTCTTACATACTTTTCCGATACTCTCTTTTTTCTTATACACCTCCATATCTCTTGTCTAGGTACTCTATCATATGCCTCCTCCAAATCTATGAACATCATATGTAACTCTGCTCGCATCTCTCTACATCGTTCCATGAGCTGCCTCAGTACAAATATAGCGTCCGTTGTTCCTCTGCCTGGCACAAAACCAAACTGTTCAGCTATTATATCTGTCTAAAACCCAGCTTTAATTCATTGTCATAAATTAAATATTTTGGTGAGTATAAAACAGGGTTGTTCAACCTTTTTGTATCAAGGAATTTTCACGGATTTCGCTGGCCAGCGGTTTTTTAACAAAAAAACCCCCTAACTTACACTTAACAGCCTCCCTTTAGAGTTTCTTCCAGTTATTTGTTTGTCACTTGCGATATAAGAAGGGGACAGCTTTGCTATCCTACGATTTTTCTTTATTTCTGAAAAAAAATCAAAATTTTTGTTTGGGTATTTTTCTATTTCAAACAGTTGTACGCCGGGCGGATTTGCATTGTTCGCGGGTCGTATTTTGGACAACCCTGGTATAAAGGAAGGCTAGTAATATAACAACATTTACCTAAACTATTTAATAGTCCAAAACTAAAAATTTTTCCCGGTGAGGACACTCGAAATCGCCCCCCCCCGTAATAACATCGTGGATCCGCCCTTGCTTACGATATGCACAACACATTGCCATTTCAGCCTTTTTTTAAACAAAGATGTCCTCAAGTGTTTCTTTTTCGTTCAATTCTATTTATAACGAGCATGCACTTTTCCATGCTCTTTTGGTTGTCTGTAGCTTTCGTATTGCTGCATTCGTTAGACTCTATGTCTCTGATCCATAAGACAGGCAAAACATTCTTTTCCGACATAAAGGCAATTTTCATTTCAGGATAAAACTGTTTCTTCGGTATGCACTCTCTACAACTTTAATACGTCTGTGCAGTTCCTTCACAATATTGCCTTCCGTTGAAATCAGTTGGTCAAGGTAAATATATGAATCAGCAATTTCTAGCTCAATGTTGTCAACTTGTATTTTTGTTTCCTCTACGAAATTATTGAACATGATCTTAGTTTTTTGTAGGTACATTTTGAGTTCAAATTCTCTACTTCTGGCCGAAAGCTCCTATAAAATGTCTTGGAGTTCCGATGGCCTGTTGAAAAAATGATAACGTCATCAACAAACCGCAGGTGGTTTAAATATTTACCGTTTATTTTTATTCCTTTGTTATTCCAGTTTATCAGCTAAAAATCTATAAGGCTTACGTAAAAAGTTCTGGAGAAATGGTATCTCCCTGCCTCACACCTTTACCAATTTTGATACGTGTGGTATCTTTATTCAGTCGAATGTCTGCACATGAATTTTTATACACACGTTTCACCATGTCAATGTACACATCTTCAATGTCTGTTGATCTTAAAGAGTTGATGACTGCTGATGTTTTTACAGAGTCAAAGGCCTTCTCATAGTCAATAAATGCAACACACAATGGAAGTTCTTATTCATGTGTTCTTTCAATTAATTCTCTTAATACTTGAATATGGTCCACTGTACTGAATCCACTTCGAAATCCAGCTTGTTCTCTTGGTTGAGCTGCATCTAATTTTATCTGCAGGCGATGTGTTAGCACTTTTGTGAAGATTTTATAAATAGCAGGTAACAAGCTAATTGGTCGGTAATTTTTGAAATCCTCTTTATCACCTTTTTTATGCAACAAACTACTGTTGCGGGATCCTATTGATTTGGTATGTTAACTCTGTTAAGACATTTGGTAAAGAATTTTGCAAGTATGTCTTCCACATCTTTTCCAGCTTCTTTTAGGATATCGTTTAATCCATTGTTTCCTTCATATCGATTTCTGTAGAATTCTTCAACACTTCTTAGTATTTCTTCCCTATTTCTTGTTATGGTGCCATCCTCTCCCTTTAATGCAATTATGTGTTTCTTTCCAACAGACAATACTTTAACCTCCCTTAAGCTCTCGTTGTTTTTAAGCGCATTCCTTACTACCTCACAACTGAATTTTCTTGTCTTATCCTTTATGCCTTTGCGTAGAGTTTTACAGAAGTCTACATACTCAATCAAGAAAGTAGTATTCTGATTGTCCACCTTCAAGTCTCTTCGTTTTTTCATGAGCTGTTTCATCTTATCAGATAGTTTGCTATTGTGCTTTTTAGATATTACACCACCAATTTCCTCAGAAGTTTCAACTATTATCTAAATAATATTTTCATTTACTTCTGAGATATCAACTTCTTCGATAAGTCCTTCTAATGCAAAAAAGCGATATTTGAATTCCAGCTTGAATATCTCCGTACTTTCTTTCAGTTCCTTTAAATCCACACTCTTACACTATATTTACTTACATTTCCTAATAAACTTCTGTCTTTCTAATTTAGTATTTAAGCGCACTTTACATCTTACCATTTGATGATTACTTACGGTATTAAATATGTTCAGTACACTGCAATCTTCAATAATTGATTTCTTGTTTGCCAGGATATAGTCCATTTTGCTGGTTCCTCCATTGGGGTGCTTCCAGGTCCATTTTCTTTGTGCTTTTTTGTTAAAAAATGAATTCATGATGTTAAGATTTTCAGCTTCTGAAAATTCGATGAGTTGATCACCAGGTTCAATCCTTTCCCGAATCCATATTTACCAACCGATGTCACTCCTTGTTCCTGTTGTCCAATTCTTGCATTAAAGTCTCCCATGATGAGCTTGATGTGTTGTTTCCGTTTGGCGTGTAACTGTTTGATTTCTTCATAAAATTCCTCAACATTTTCGACGGTGTGGTTTGATGTTGGTGCATACGGCTGTAATATCTGGAGTTGGTATCCTTGTGTTAGTTGAACAACGCGCCTCGCTACTCGATCTGACGTACTTTCTTCAAGAAGGTAGATTTTAATTCTTTTGTTGATTAAGAAGCCAATACCCATTGTTCTTATAGTTTCCATTCCTCTATAATAAAACAAATGTCCACTTTTAAGAGAGTTCCACGAACTCTTCACATTTTCTTCTGACTTCACTGTGTCCTATAATGTCCCATTTGATCTTGTCAAGCTCTTGTTCTAACTCTTGAAATCTTGCTTCAGAAACAAGGGATCGTCCATTATACTTAGCCAAGGTCAACAACAAACGGCATCCTGGACCATTCCAGTAATTCTTATCACCCCCTGCTTACATACCACGCTGACCGCTGCCTTGACCAGGAGCATTCCAGCACCTGGAGACTAAGGATCATGATTTTTTGGTGTGTAAGCATAGTGGAGGAATTAGCCATAATTTTACCACTCTGGCTAGACGGGTTTGTGAATGAGCTCTCCCCTTTCGCCTTTCTATCCATAAAGCAAATATCGATTTTCTTCATAAATAGAAAGCCCTGCCTGCGCCGCTTGAATGCAGGGTAGGACACTAGGTTACTAGCCTGGCCAGTTCCACACGTAATCACATACATCCACTTACAGGTCTATTTCCAGTTGGATATTAGCAACCCTTTTGCAGGACATTATAGAATATAGACAACCAAAAGTTCGGTCCCTTGAGGTTCGCTATGGCGGGGTTCGTCTGTACATAGAATATATTCGTATTCAGTGAGGGGTTTATGATCACCATCAACCCCCTGCATACGCTCATGCTACTACTATAAGTGTATATTCTTATAGATACTGTAAAAGCTCCCAACAAAGATATCCGATATAACGATTATTAAAAATACTTCATTGTTAGCCGTCATGTAGACATCCGCTTAATGTATTATAATTTATTTTAATGATTGTTCGTATTCTTTTCTTTATTATAAAATAAATGTTTTATTTATTCTTAAGCATTTAAAACTGCATATTAATATTACGGAGCATAAAAAGTAAAAAATAAAATGTTAATAATGAAGGCTCCACAAAATTAAAATCTTTAATGTTATCTCTTCTTTTACATCATAATTTCTTCATAACAATAATAATAATAATAATAATAATAATAATAACAAACCTAAACAAGCCCGCATTGACAATAAGAAAGCCTCAAACGCATGGATAACCCAAGGGAACTTCGCCATGCGGTGGCGCAGTGTGGTAACGCGTTCTCCTAGTGCGCCGCTAATCCGGGTTCGACTCCCAGCAGTGCAAAAAGAACGCTTACTCAGAGATCTCATAAAGATCGCACTGCTCACTGTAGTCCGGGGTTTGGTTCCCTAGGCCTTAAGAGGTTCGGATTCCTCGGAAAACAGTAGGTCCCGGCGCAGCATGACCACTGTAGTCTTTGAGCCGTAAAACCAAAAAGAAAGCAAAGCAAGCAAGCAAGCAATGGAACTTCACAACTAGATACGGAGGGATCCATGGTGGTAATTCAGGACCAGACCATAAGAACAAGAAACTACCAGCGGTACATCCTGAAGAAGAATATCAAAAATGTACAATGAACAATGCAACTTAACATCTAAAACAATACAACATCTAACATCGGGTTGTAAGATAATAGCCCAAACAGATTACAGGTACCGTCATGACCAAGTTGCAAAAATAATACCCTAAAAGCTAGCTATCAAAACCAAACTTGTAGCTAACAAAAAAAAAAACGACTTTACTGCAAATACGTATCAGAAATAATACTAGAGAACAATACGCACAGAATGTACTGGGATAGGGCGATCGTAACGGACAAGACGATACTACATAGTAGACCAGGCATAAACCTCATTGATAAAATCAGCAAGGGCACATGCATCGTAGACATATCAGTACTCAACACAAACAACATACAGAACAACTACACCACAAAAATAACTAAACACTAAGATTTACTAGCAGAAAATCAAAGACATGTGATATATGGTCAAGGAGAACATTATTCCTCTTGTCTTATCAGCAACAGGTATAATACCAACCACACTCCAAAAGAACTTGGAAATACTTGAAATTGACCCCAACACATACATACAGATGCAAAAAACAACAACACTAAACACCTGCCGAACAGTCAGAAAATTTTAAACTTGGCACCAGAATGAAATATACAAAAATAAATACACACGGAAGAAAGACTTGAAAATCCGGAACCACCAGTCTCAAGCCTGTTTTCCCAAGTGCAAGAGCACACATAAAAACATAAATAATAAGCATCGTTATCACGTTCGAAAGCTTTGCCTCATGGCTACTTCATTGTGTTTAACTTTATAAATCATTCGAAATGAATTGTAAGGTGGAAAAATAAAGGCCATGCATGAAACAAGTTTTCGTTTTCGAAGCAATGAAAGGTAACGATATTATTATTGATCGTGCAAGGTTCGCTTTAGATCTATACTCATCGTTCAAAACGGAGAAATGGGTCTTGAACGATCATCTAAACAAATTAAACTTTAATTTTCTAACTCCATTACCGCGTCTGACATAAACATGTCTGTTTCAATCTCGCATGTCTGTTGCCAAACGAGCAGAGAAGTGGCATCATCTGGTGGCAATAATTATGTCGTGATACGTTTTCTGAAGTTATGTAGCGATTCATATTGCAATTGATTCAGTGAGTCATTGGAATTTCACCACTCCTGATCGATCTAATGAGTCGTTCATCAGCTTTCGTCTCCGCGGACAATGGAAATGTAATTAAATAATTACTAGTCTGTCAGCTTTGAAAAGTTCATGTCAATTTAAAGCTTTTGATGCTCATGCTTTGGGCAAGTCATTACTACCAATGAGAAAACTGACATTTCTTGTTCATCTCAGAAATACTTTTAACGCGTAATAAGGTTTGAGCTAGGAAAACATACCTATCATAATAATACAAAACCATACATTTTGAGGATTTGATTTACAATGTTGTTTAGATAAAGTATATTTGAATCATGCAACACACACACATGTCTATAAATATCATCCGAGATATTGAAAATATTCTTTAAAATTATGGGTTTCTGATATTATTCGAACTTAGAAATTAATAAGACTATCTTGCTATTAATAAATTATTCTACTACTTCTAAGTTAACTATGTGTTATTGAGCAAATGATTGCAATTTAACTCAGTTTGTCAACGTAACTATCTGTTAAGCTTAAGTAGTTGATAGAAAAACATTTAAACTAAAAAATAAACTCAACCAAACTGGTTTACACTAATTCGCTGCAATAAATAATATGTAAATATGTATGACTCTACAAATTTTATTATACAAATTACAGTATTTTTTACTTTTCCTTCCTGTGTAGTTAGTGACTAATGTTATTTCAGCCCAATTTTAATTTAGCCTATATACAAGGTGACCCACAATGAGCTTCCTAATTTTCATCTGGAGAATCAGTTCAGATAATTAGCCCATAATTTGGGGTTGATCACAGTTCATTTACAATCTTGACATTCAACTATATGATATATATCATATGGGTATAATGATGTCTGTTTTTATTTTCCTCTGTCATGTTTTTGTTATCTTATTTTAATGATAATCTGGTTTTAAGAAGATCTCGGATATAACGATCAAAAGTGCCTGTCTCCTCACGCTCATTAAGCGTTCGACTTAATATAAGCATTTTGTTAAAATAGATAATTTAATTGTATAATATTTCATTTTAAAAGACGAATCTCCTTAAGAAGTTATGGAGGTTGTGAAGGAATTAATTAATGATATTAAGTCTCATATTCTATGATTTAGAATGAAACTAGGAATTATTTTTTTGGACTCAACAAAAATTTAAGCGAAAGGCCAACTAATCTCGCATGAAATTAAACTCAAACCATTTGTCTTTAGACTGAAACTGTTACCAAAACTTATATCACTTTTATTATTAAGTCTCATACTGAATAACTTACTAATATTACTTATTTTATATACTTTATTGCTAAGTAAATATACAAAGTATTATACCTTATTACTAGGTAAGTACACTAAGTATTATACCTTATTATGAAGTTAAGTACACTAAGTATTATACTTTATTATATTACTAAGTAAGTATAGTAAGTATTATAATTTATGACTATCTACCAAGTATTATATTTTACTACTAAGTCTATTAAGTATTATACATTAATACTAAGTCTTATACCTACAACAAGATTTATATTAAGCCACTTTTATTGCCAAGTCACTGAATTTAGCTATCAGTGGTTCTTTTCCTATTAATGTTAATTTATTAGCATTAAATTTAATATAGTTAATATTTATAAAGTCATAAATTATAGAATTAGGAAACATCACTTAATCGCTTTTTTTCCCATGGTTTGGTCATAATCCTAGTCATAGTTACTAACAAAAATCTGCCCAAACTACTCTAAATATGTTTATACTTTAGGAGTATGTTATATTATGGTAGTGATGAATTAAGCTAATATTCCCTTTTTTCCCTTTTTTCCCTAATCTCTCCAGGTGCTATAAAAGGCTTCATGAGGTGTCTGGCGATACTCTAATTATTTCAAAAGCACAAAATTTATGCAGCAGTAGTTAGACTTCCTAATGAGGACCACAGACATGTGCGGACATTAGAGTTCAGTAGCTTCATTTAATTTTGATTCATGGCATTTCTTGTGTTTGCAAAGTTTATTCAAGTTATAACTTTTTCTTTTTTACACGAGATGAACATCGGTTATAGATGTATATCGGTTATAGACACTGGTGTAGGAAAGAGAGGGCTCACGGGCCCCAAGCCTCCCATTAAATATCAAGTCACATTATTTTTTCATTGCATAATCTTCTTTGAAGCCGCTTGATCCCTTTAAAAATGATAACAATCATATTATGCTATAACCCTACATAAACCATCTTAGCTTCGATTAATTTTTCGTTTGCATAACCATAGAATAAGAAATATGGAAAATAAATTAGTGAACGGAGCTGCACTGCGTCCAATCGTTTAAAGAATAAATCATTCAAACGAGTATGTTTGTTTAGGATAAATGGGGAAAATCCTCAGCTGGTTTTGTTTAGGATAAATGGGGAAAATCCTCAGCTGGTTTTGTTTAGGATAAATGGGTTTCAGCGAGGCTTGTTTAGGATAAATTGGGAAAATCAGCGAACGATTGGGCACAATTTTAGAACATAGTTCTTGTTTACATAATTGAATAATAAGACAACTGATTAAACGATCATTCCCTATCAAAGATTATTGGTGTAGTAGCATAGTAGTGGGTAAGGGGGTGGGCGGATTGGGAAAGGTAGCCGCCCAAGGTGGCACTGTAATCCTAGGATTATTGACGTAATTTTACGTGTTATTTGCCATCGACCAATCACTATGACGGATGGAAATCTTCCTTAATATCACATGCTTAAGGGAAAACAAGAAATCGAGAGATAACTGAGTAGACTTTAAGGAAAAGGCCAAAATAACCATTTCGCTGTTGATGGCATTATTCACCTGGATGCGTTATCCGAGTAAATGACGTGCCTTGCTAATATCCGGTTCACACCGTAGCTCCTGTAGGCGATGATGTATCCCAACCTCTCTAGAGCCTACGTCTAGAGGTTGATCCGCGATTCTTAATTAAACCTAATGGGATTTAGTTGCTAAGATTTAGTATTTGCCTTCTTCGTTTATTCAATCAGGATATTTTACAGAGCCACGATCGAAGGGCTCGCATCTAAGCCTAATTGGAAAAGAAGGTAGGAGTGTTTAGAGATGGTATATTTAGAAAGTGTCGAAAACAGATTAGAAATTAAGGAAAATTTATTCAACAGTCTGTAGATGACAAATAAGAAGGAATCGATTCTACTTGTTTAAACGCAATGCTCTCACTTTCGTATTCTTTTATTCTGAACAGGTTTATGTAGTTTTTTCAACGATGAAACATTGGCAGAGTGACATTAAAAGATAAGATATCTTGTTTAATATCTTGTTTAAAAGATAAGATATCTTGTTTAATATCTTGTTTAAAAGATAAGATATCTTGTTTAATATCTTGTTTAAAAGATAAGATATCTTGTTTAATATCTTGTTTAAAAGATAAGATATCTTTTTTAATATCTTGTTTAAAAGATAAGATATCTTGTTTAATATCTTGTTTAAAAGATAAGATATCTTGTTTAATATCTTGCTTAAAAGATAAGATATCTCTTTTAATGTGAATTTCAAATTCCCTATATTTTTTGAGGTCACTGCTCGTTTTTTATCTTAGAGATACTAATAACTTCATTGCAATAGAGTTGGAACTGCTTGTACCGAGCACAAAGGGGCCGACGTTTTCCCCATTATACATACAGCTTCTCGTTAAAAGGGGTTTATCAATTTAAAAAAAAATATGGGGCAGACAAGTGAAGACAAACATCAGCATTTATGTATTGCGATGTTGCGGCGCTTTTTGAGAAGCCGGTCTTTTGAAGAGCCGGTATTTTTGGTAGAGGACAGCTGTGGGATACATATATTTAAATATCAGAATTTTATATATTTTCGCAATACTCTAATATATATGCAAGTCAGTGGTGAATTGATGGGAAAATCCTCATTGCTGTCATCGTTTGATTTAGTTTATTTGCTGCTGATATTTCAGTGACAATATCTTAAAGAGTAGGAATACTGGATGCCATAATTGTTAATATTAGTACTACGCAATTTAAGGGGAAAATTTACTAAACTTTTCGCTGTAGCAGGCTTTCTTTCGATATAGAAGGTTTTCTTGTTGTGTATTTTGAATGTAACTACACAAATATTTTATTTCCTTTAATTATAACCATCGCTCTCTCCATATTGGTTCTACATTTCTTATTCTTCGACTTTTGGTTAGTTAAAAAAGACGATATAAATTTAAAAATACAACAAGAAATACAATGATAAATTGTCATGTAGGCCAAAATAACAAATTTTATTTTCCTTTCGCTATGCCATAATTTTTTTATTCCCGATTATAGGTTTATAAATGTAGTGACAATCAGAACCGGATTTTCGAATAAGCATAAAGAAAACTGATAGTAAAGAGGTAAAAATTTTAAACTTTAAAAACTCGGCAATATTCATAAAGATGTTTTACAGTACAAGTATACAATAGATAAGGTCATATACAATATATGATAGATAACATCATATACAATACAATAATTTCTGCCACCCACGTATAGATTATAGCTCAAACTAGAGCTTATTCGTTTTGGAGAAAAAGAGACGCTTTCC
>QLNU02013839.1:14700-30446 GCA_006491805.2 Dysdera silvatica
GGAGCCTCCCCTTGGCTTGGCTCCCGGTCTACGGCGCCGGTCCCGCCGCCCTTAATCCGTTATTGTTCAATTTTAGTATCAAAAATTTTAAGCTCACGTTCACTTTGTTTTAAACATTTATGCATATTTGTTTCAACAACAAATTAAAGCATTTGGTGTTGAAATATATATATATATATATATCATCATCATCATCATCATATTCAACCATTATCTATCCACTGCTGGATGAAGGTCTCTCCAAATGCTTTCCACACAAGTCTATCCTGGGCCATTCGTTTCCACGTCACCCCAACCTGTTTTCTTATTTCATCCACCCATCTAGTTTGAGGACGTTTTCTAGGTCTTCGGTGGTCTCTTGGAATCCAGTTCAGAATTTCTGTTGTCCATCGTTGATCAGTTCTTCTTGCAATATGCCCAGCCCATCGCCATTTCAGCCCTTTTACTTTAACAATGATGTCCTCTACTCTAGTTTGCTCTCTCACCCAAGTGTTTCTTTTTCGATCTCTCCTAGTTATTCCAAGCATGCACCTCTCCATGCTCCTTTGCGTTGTCTGTAACTTTCGTATTGCTCCAACTGTTAGACTCCATGTCTCTGATCCATAAGAGAGGACTGGCAATACACACTGGTTGAAGACCTTTCTTTTTAGACACAAAGGCAATTTCCCCTTCAGGATAAAACTGTTTCTTCCAAATGCACTCCAGCCAAGTTTAATACGTCTGTTGAGTTCTTTCATAATGTTGCCATCCATTGAAATCAGCTGGCCAAGGTAAATATATGAATCAGCAATTTCTAGCTCAATGTTGTCAACTTGTATTTTTGTTTCCTCTACAAAATTATTGAACATGATCTTAGTTTTTTGTAGGTTCATCTTGAGTCCAACTTCTTTACTTCTAGTTGAGAGCTCCTGTACCATGTCTTGGAGTTCTGATGGGTTCGTTGAAAAAATAACAATGTCATCAGCAAACCGCAGATGATTTAAATATTCACCATTTATTTTTATTCCCTTGTTATTCCAATTTATCAGCTGAAAAATCATCTGTAAAGCTGAAGTAAAAAGTTTTGGAGAAATGGTATCTCCCTGCCTCACCCCTTTGCCAAGTTTGATAGTTTTGGTATCTTTATGTAACCGAAATTTTGCACTTGCATTTTTATACACACGTTTCACCATGTCAATGTACACATCCTCAATGTCTGTTGATCTTAAAGAGTTGATGACTGCTGATGTTTTAATAGAGTCAAAGGCCTTCTCATAGTCAATAAATGCAACACACAATGGAAGTTCATATTCATGTGTTCTTTCAATTAATTCTCTTAATACTTGAATATGGTCCACTGTACTGAATCCACTTCGAAATCCAGCTTGTTCTCTTGGTTGAGCTGCATCTAATTTTTTCTGCAGGCGATGTGTTAGAACTTTTGTGAAGATTTTATAAATAGCAGGTAACAAGCTAATTGGTCGGTAATTTTTCAAATCCTCTTTATCACCTTTTTTATGCAAAAGAATTACTGTTGCAGAATCCCATTGGTTTGGTATGTTACCGCTGTTAAGACATTTGGTAAAGAATTTTGCAAGTATGTCTTCTACATATTCTCCAGCTTCTTTTAGGATATCTAATGTAATACCATCATCACCAGGGGCTCTTCCTTTCTTCATATTTTTTATTGCAAATGAAACTTCTTCTTTTAAGATTTTAGGAGCTGTTCCTTCAACTATTTCAGTGTCTTCGTTTAATCCACTGTTTCCCTCATACAGCTTTCAGAATTCCTTCAACTCTTTCTAAGCATTTCTACCCTCTATTTTGTTACGGGGCCATCCTCTCCTTTTTAATGCAATGATGTGCTTCTTCCCAATAGACAAACTCCTCTTTAACAACCCCAAGGCTCTTGTTGCTTTCTACCTGGCCTTGCTTACTAACTTACGATTAATTTTTCTTATATCTTCTTCATGTTTTTAAAAAGTTTTGCAAAGCTCCTACATACTCGGATCTCTGCAACTGGTATTTTGATTGTCCACCTTCATATCTCTTCGCCTTTTCATGAGCTGTTTCGCCTTCTCAGATAATTTGCTATTCTGCTTTTTACATATTACACCACCAATTTCCCCAGCAGTTTCAATTATTGTCTTAACAATGTTTTCATTTGCTTCTGAGATGTCAACTTCTTCAATAAGTCCTTCCAGTGAAGAAAAGCGATTTTTTAATTCCAACTTGAATGCCTCGGTATTTACTTTTAATTTCTTTAAATCTATCCTCTTACATATTTGTTTCCTAATGAGCTTCCTGTCTTTCTAATTTAATGTTTAAGTGCATTTTACATCTCACCATTCGATGATCACTTCCAGTATTAAATCTGTTCAGTACGCTGCAATCTTCAATAATTGATTTCTTGTTTGCCAGTATATAGTCAATTTCGCTGGTTCCTCCATTGGGGTGTTTCCATGTCCATTTTCTTTGTAGTTTCTTCTTAAAAAATGAATTCATGATGCTAAGATTTTCACCTTCGGCAAATTCTATGAGTTGATGGTCACGTTCATTCCTTTCTTCATATCCATGTTTACCAACCGATGTCTCTCCTTGTTCCTGTTGTCCAATTCTTGCATTAAAATCTCCCATGATGAGCTTGATATGTTGTTTCCCCTTGGTGTGTAGCTGTTTGATTTCTTCATAGAATTCCTCAACCTCTTCGTCGGTATGTCTTGATGTTGGTGCATATGCCTGTACTATCTGAAGTTGGTATCGCTGGGTCAGTTGAACAACGAACCTCGCTGCTCGATCTGACGTGCTTTCGACTGCAAAGCAGCTTATATATATATCTTCTTTTAAGATTTTAGGAGCTATTCCTTCGACTATTTCAATGTCTTCGTTTAATTCACTGTTACTTTCGTATAGATTTTTGTAGAATTCTTCAACTCTTCTAAGTATTTCTTCCCTATTTCTTGTTACGGTGCCATCCTCTCCTTTTAATGCAATGATGTGTTTCTTCCCAACAGATAAACTTCCTTTAACAACCCTAAGGCTCTTGTTATTTTCAATGGCTTTCCTTACTAGCTCACAGTTGAATTTTCTTATGTCTTCTTTCATGCTTTTGCGCAGAGTTTTACAAAGTTCTATGTACTCAATCCTGGAACTGGTATTTC
This sequence comes from Dysdera silvatica, assembly GCA_006491805.2. Taxonomy (NCBI): domain Eukaryota; kingdom Metazoa; phylum Arthropoda; class Arachnida; order Araneae; family Dysderidae; genus Dysdera; species Dysdera silvatica. Next base: position 17,841 of record QLNU02013839.1, read on the forward strand.
GATTGTCCACCTTCATATCTCTTCGCCTTTTCATGAGCTGTTTCGTCTTCTCAGATAATTTGCTATTGTGCTTTTTACAGGTTACACCACCAATTTCCCCAGCAGTTTCAACTATTGTCTTAACAATGTTTTCATTTGCTTCTGAGATATCAATTTCTTCAATAAGTCCTTCCAGTGCAGAAAAGCGATTTTTTAATTCCAACTTGAATGCCTCGGTATTTACTTTCAGTTTCATTAAATCCACCCTCTTACTTACTTGTTTCCTAATGAGCTTCTGTCTTTCTAATTTAGTATTTAAGTGCACTTTACATCTCACCATTCGATGATCACTTCCAGTATTAAATCTGTTCAGTACGCTGCAATCTTCAATAATTGATTTCTTGTTTGCCAGGATATAGTCAATTTCGCTGGATCCCCCATTTGGGTGTTTCCATGTCCATTTTCTTTGCGGTTTCTTCTTAAAAAATGAATTCATGATGCTAAGATTTTCAGCTTCTGCAAATTCGATGAGTTGATCGCCACGTTCATTCCTTTCCCCATATCCATATTTACCAACCGATGTCTCTCCTTGTTCCCGTTGTCCAATTCTTGCATTGAAATCCCCCATGATGAGCTTGATATGTTGTTTCCCTTTTGTGTGTAACTGTTTGATTTCTTCATAAAATTCTTCAACATCTTCGTCGGTATGGCTTGATGTTGGTGCATATACCTGTACTATCTGAAGTTGGTATCGCTGGGTTAGTTGAACAACGAGCCTCGCTGCTCGATCTGATGTACTTTCTACTTCCAGAAGACAATCTTTAATTCTTTTGTTGATTAAGAAGCCAACACCACTTGTTCTTCCAGTTTCCGTTCCTCTATAATAAAACAAATGTCCGCTTTTAAGTTCCACCAATTCTTCACCTTTTCTTCTAACTTCACTGAGTCCTACAATGTCCCATTTGATCTTGTCAAGTTCTTCTTCTAATTCTTGAAGTTTTGCTTCAGAAGCAAGGGATCGTCCATTATACGTTGCCAAGGTCAATAACAAACGGCAGCCTGGGCCATTCCAGTGATTCTTAGCACCCCCTGCTTTCATGCCACGCTGACCGCTGCCTTGATCAGGAGCTCTCCAGCACATGGAGACTAGGGGCCATGGTTTTTGGTGTGTCAACATAATGGAGAGGTACCCATAATTTCCACCACGCTGGCTATACGGGTTGGGTGAATTAGATCTCCCAACTTCGCCTTTCTATCCGTGAAACAAATATTAATTTACCTCATAAATAAGCCTATCCTCTTTCCACTTGAAGGCGGGTAGGACCACTAGGTTACTAGCCTGGCCCGGTTCCACACATCGTCACATACGTTCGGGGTGTGGGTTTCCTTCCAGATTCAAATGCCAGCAACCCTTTTGCAGGCCATATTATATATATATATATATATATGTGTGTGTGTGTGTGTGTGAGAGAGAGAGAGAGAGAGAGAGAGAGGGAAGTATCCCTGGATGTCCCTGTCACCTCATATGCCCGCTGCTTACCCTGTTGGGCCTTTCAATGCGGCTAAAGGTCTGCATCAGTAATTGAGAATCTCTCCATTATTCTGAGGGATTAAGACAAGTATTAGTAACAATTGAAAAAAGTGTCCGTTAAATGGAGTTACCTATTATTCGGTAGTGGCTATTAAGAAGGTTTTACTGTATTTACTATCACTGCAAGTGGTCAGTTCCATTTTGAACAATACATTATGTAATCTTGGGACGTAACGTTCATTCACAATCAGCTAACTAAGTTATATAATTCATTAATATTAATTTTCTTTATGATTATTTTCCTTTTCGTGCGGGAATATTAAACACAACGTCGTAAACAGGCATTAACAGAGGAAAACGAATTAGTTCAAATGATTTCAAAGGTACATTAGTTTTTAATAGAATCTTCTTTCCGCTTCCCACTTGTATGAAGGTGACCTCTTTTCTGCAACGTAACTTCCGTTCCCATAGTATCTTGTACACTACTTTGATTCTTCTCTTTCTAGCCCCCTCTGAATCGGAACTTGGAATCATATCCAATGAAAACAGCAGTCCCTTACCCTATGAAGCACAAACTTACTCAAACCAAAGTTTATACTATTTCTTCACACTTAAATTTTAAAATATTGCTTTTGAGACTTCTGCAAACACCTACCTTGGTTTGGTTGAATGTTATTCGTTATACGAACTAAAATTAGCTCGCCGCTGAAACAACGTTTAAATTATTTATGACAGGAAAAGGCGCGCCTGCGTTTACCGATATAATTTCGCCTTGGAATGCCTTCTGGGAAACACTAAAGAATAAAAAAATAAATAAATGATCTTATGGTTTGTGTTGTGTATTGCGATAAATTTACACTGCAATAATTAGTCACTTTATCTCGTTCTAAAATGAAGAACAGTTGCTAAACTGTTAGATAAAACACAGACGAGTTTTCGTGTTTGAGCAGTACGTTATCTAAATTTTATATGCCTAATAATTAATAAAGGTTTTGTTGTAATTCTTAAAGGGTATATAATACAGATCTTAAAATAGGGATTCAACGATGCATAGTGAATAAGCCTCGAAATATCAGATGTGTAACCATTGGTTTAAAAAAAAAAGAAAACCATATATAGGCGTTGATATATATTTCACTTTAGTATAATCTCTAGTATAAACATATTATATGTATTGTGCCTCTGGTGTTGTATTATTTCTAGTGTGGTATTTCACCTCTATCATGCTATTATACTTCTAGTATGGTATTATATTTCTAGTGTGGTATTTCACCTCTATCATGCTATTATACTTCTAGTATGGTATTATATTTCTCGTATGGTATTATATTTCTCGTATGGTATTGTACCTCTATTATAATATTATATTTCTCGTATAGTATTATACTTCTAGAATGGTATTTTGCCTCTATAAGCACATTATAATAGGTGAATGGATTTTTATAATAGTGCATGATATAATTTATCACAAAACTTGTCTAACTAATATTGAATTACGTTAACACACTCCGATAAAATATTTATGTTTTAAATATTTTGGTTTTAGTGCGTAAGTGGAAACTAAAAAATTAACATCAGTATGTAAAATATCTGAACATTGATAGCAATCTTTCATGGCGATAAACGTGAAAATAAAATATAAAAACGTAAAGTTTTAAAATTTGAAATATTTTAAGGTTTATTAAAAGTTTAACTGATAAGTTGAAAGCTATGCAGAAATTAAATAGTAAATAAAAAAACTATGGAATCACTAGGCATAAAATTAAAAATAAGTAAAAAATTAAATACAGAAAATACGATCATTTGACATTTGTGTGGATGGATGTGTAAACATATTCTCTGTACTGACGCAAGAGTCATTCGTAGATCTACATCAACCATTTAAAACGAGGAAATGTGTCTCGTCCACTCAGCAAACCAACTTCGGTTTAATTTGCTAACTTCATAACTGTGCTTGGCGTTAAATACGTCCATTTTAATTTGGCCTGTCTGTCGTCAAGTATATATAGAGAAGTTGTGGGAATTAATATCAGAAAAATCCAAAGGCAGAAATTATGACTGAAACGGTATAATGAACATGATGGAGAAGAGATGCGTGTTGCAGTTGTGTCAAAATGTCACTAAAATTTCTCCATCTTTCATTATCGTTTACGCAAAGGGATACTGGAAATGTCAGTCACAAGTGGCAGCAACGTATTTCCAGAAAGAAGTGTTCGAATCTAAAAAAATGAACGGATGGTAGAATGGAGTTTATTTGAAAGAAAAGAGAGGAAGAGATCGTTAATGCGGCCTGCGCAAGGCCGTAGCCAGGTTTTAATTTCGGGGGGGTCAACAAAATTTTACAGCATGTATTGATACAATCACAGCATGCAAGACCGTAGCCAAGTCCCCTTAAAAATTTAATTTAGGGGGGACCAGTCCTTAAGATCCCCCTCTTTGGATACAGACATTGGCCTGAGGCACAGAACCCAAAATCGAGTCCAATTAACAGAAGAAATGTGAAACAAAGCGAGTTATTCACCAGTTTTCACATTCGTTGGTAATGCGAATTTAATGGTACATTGACCATTCTATTTGATTTGAGAATTTTGGGTTAATATAACGTTTAAAACAAAGGTTTATCTTCAAAATCGTTGAAGTTATAGCACAGAAAAGCGTGTTACCTCTGTCCATCTTATAATCACCCCTTAATTTGCACTAATTTAAGACTAGAATTTGCACCAATTTCAGAATCAAACCGGAAGAGTCCACTTCTTCTAGTAGTAATTCCGATTACGAATTTTTACTTATGACGGTTTTAAACGTTATTTTTGAAGGAAACGACGTATATCAGACATGCAAACTTTGAAATTATCTCTTTCGTATAGAGCTTGATATTAATTAGAGTAGATGTGAGCAACTTGACTATTCATGGAAAAAGTAAACATGTTGCGGTTTACTTTATATACGCAAAATTCAGCATCTTTTCGATGGCTTTTTCCCTGTCACGTATGTAATGAGGTCATAAGTAAAATAATTCACTTCCTTTAGGCATTTATCCATTTCAGATATTTGTTCTAATTATTTAAAATAATCTGCAATGTTCTAAATTGGGGTAGAATTAAACAACAGTGGATACTATTAAAAATAATTTTACAACTATTCAAAATGCTCAAAGTGAAGATTTGAGCAGCTTATAGATGATTTATTTATTAAATAGAGTACATTTTGTGAATCTGAGCCCGATGTGTTTTAAAGATGGCATTTACGATGGAATATACACAGCAAATTAAATTTTACCTCCACGTTTTGGCTCAACCTGAAGCCATTTGGCCCATGTTTGTATTACGCATCTTTTTAAACATGGATGCGAAATTAAGAATTTAGTATGTATTTATGTCTTTCTCAATTGTATAGACGTCTAATCGTCATAAAAACGATTGGATATTAATTCAGGTTTCTGTATCAAACTAGGCCTGAGAAGCGATTTTTCTTCTTCCCAGTCTATGATACACGCTATCCTTTAATATGCACCATTTCAGTGCACTTCAAGTGCACCATTTGTGGTCAACTGCCATTTATTTTCGTAGTAATTGTACAGACCTTAAAACGGGCAATACTATTCAATTTTGTAATACTGTATGTGTTGACGTTGTCAGAAAACTTTGATCCTTTGCCGGTTTTCTTAAATATCTGAACCGTGAGTACAAGTACGTTGGAACCAATATTGACTAACAAGGGAACCTCGCGAACTGTCAAGGCTCGATTTTTCTGAATTTCGGTTCATGGTCCAATATTACCGAGTATATGAAAGATCCAAAATCAAATTTGGCCCAATCGACCAAGGGGTCGAGCTACGGCCCACTGAATATAGAAATCATCCTACGATAATACTTCGCTGCATGACAGGTGAAAACAGTGTTTTGGAGTGCTGGGCAAGCATTACGTGCCAAACGTTATCGTAGAAAAAATAAGACATATGAACAAAATATAGCACATATTTATAATATTCATTTTAGTTGCACCTGAAATAATTATACATTGTGTATTCTGGTGTAAAAGTAAAAAATATATGAAGCTTTTACCTTACTTTTGCATACCTGACGAATTTTGAGATCATTTTGGGCGAAAAAATCGAAAAAACCGCCTTGTATTACCAGTCTTGAATAAATATCCTTCAATTTTCAAATCAGAAGCAATCATCACTTGCCTGTGCTTTCATCACCTTTGACCTTTTTAATTTTTTTGTTGGAAAGCGTGGAATTTCAAGCCTTATTTGTCACCATGTCTTCCTTTTCCACCATAGCAAAATACTTTTTTTCGCATTGTTTGTGAAAAATACGGGAAGCCAGATGATTTTGCATCCGATTATGAGATGGATATTGCGAAAGAAATAATTACATTTGCCGAAACTTTGATAAGCGGGTTAACATATGAAATGATTGACGAGAATACACTTGATATTTGTTTACATGAAATGAAGTATGATGCAATGTAGGGAAATGAAATGAATGATGAGGAATGGGATGAACAAACTAATTTGCCGTCACGCGTAACTTACACATTAGAAGACATGAAAAGAATTTCCATGGAGTGGGTCAGGAAAACTACGTTCCTTGAAAAGCATACAGCATCGATTTAAAAACAACACACTTTCACGTCGACAAATTTATCGCTTTCGGAATTATGTTGCTTCCCAGGGTACAACATGTGAAAAGCTGTTACGTATGAAAGCCGAAGTATTTGAGAAGTTTAAAAATGCCCGGGAACATGTTTTATTAACAGTTCACGATGACGATTTAAAGTTATGGTTTCTGAAAAGAGCGTGGCATAACAAGTAGAAGAGTCACCAAGTTCGTTACGCATGAACGTACTATGCACACAATGGCTTTAGAAAATAGAGCTATAGAATTCGTCCCCATGGTTACAGATGCAATGAGCAACTATTCTTTTGATGAGGTTTTAAACACTGACCACAGCGGATTCACTAAAGAACGGGCATCTACGCACACTCTGTCGATTACCATTCAATCTTCACACGCCGTATCCTGTTCCGTAACAATTGAACCTGTCATTTCTGCTACTGGACAATCATTGCGACAATTTCTGCTCATCCATCAGGAACCAAAGGGTGTCTTCGGTCCACGCGTACAGGAAAAGTTATTTAAACCCCTAATGTTATTCTGGAATGTTTCAAAAGTGGCAAATTCTCTACCGAAATACATAAGATGTTCCTCAGCGAAGTACTCAAACCGAACATCAAAAGTTCTATTAATTATGGATTCGTGGACGAGTCAAATGGACGAAAATATATTGGATTGCAGTTAGTCAAGCCAGTCTTTCAGAGCAATCGAAATTGATTATCATACCACCTGGAGGGATAGCACTCATACAGTCATACGACGTATATTTTTTTCTTCAATGGAAATATTTCTATAAATGCCTAACACTATTTTGCCTTTTGCATTACTAGATCATGTAAGCTTATTAGAAAGGATTAACATCACAAAATTGCATTCGCTCATTCACAATCAGCTGTCTTCCCCAAAATTCCGTAATATGATTATCTATGCTTGGTGGAAATCAATGTACCCGATACCAAAGCCTGAAAAATTCTTCAATGTGCAAGAAATTTGTTTTAATTTCACGGACCAAGTGTGTCACGAAATGGACTGCGATGGTAGTTCATTCATTTGTTGCAATCATTGCTCAAAATTATTATGTTTTTCTCATTTTTTATTGATCTTCATTTCCATTAAAAGCGTTTTAAGTTCATCATAGCCAAGAGCGCAGTTATAACTCTGGAAACCCCCGCAGTTAGGTAACTCAAAATTTTTTTTTTCATATCTACATAAATTCATTTTCATACATAAATACTCCATGTTCATAATTCAAATCAGTTTCATATGTAAATATTCCATATTCCTAATTCAAATCAGTTTCATATGTAAATATTCCATATTCCTAATTCAAATCAGTTTCATATGTAAATTCTCCATATTCATAATTCAAATCAGTTTCATATGTAAATACTCCATATTCATAATTTAAATCAGTTTTAAATGTAAATATTCTATATTCATAATTCAAATCAGTTCCATATGTCAATATTGCAGTGATAAATAATTTTAATTGATTTTGGAAAGTGCCTCTAAAATTATTTACAAAGGACCCTCAGCTTTTACGATGCGCCAGGACTTCGCTTCTACAAGACGTAGAAAGCTAAATTTCCACCATGAATAAAAGTAACTCGCAGTAAAACTTTTAGAGCTTAATGTTTACCCAGCACACCAGAACACTGTTTTCACCTCTCATGCAGCGAAGCATCATCTTAGGGTGAGCTCTATTTTCAGTGGGCCGTAGCTCGACCCCCAGGTCGATTTGGACAAATTTGATTTTGGATCTTTCATCTACTCGGTCATATTGGCCTATAAACCGAAATTCAGAAAAGTCGAGCTCTGACAGCTCGAGAGGGTCCTGCAGAAGGTTTGCAAAGGCGGTTAAAAATGCGTTCATTAATTTTTGTTTAATTGTTGAAAGTTTAGTTTTGTTACACAATAATTTTTAACCCGAAAATTGTTTACAATTTAAAATGCACTGCAAAAGTTTTAGTAAAATCAGTATTAGATATATTAAGAAAAAGGCCCAGTTTGAGTCGAATGAGTCGAAAATCTTATGCAACAAATTTGATATCCATGATATGTACATTTTTTTAAATTTTATAAATACCTGAAAATGAAAATAAATAAATAGTAAGATATATTTTTAACAACTGCATATCTTAGTTATTTTATCATCAAATTTTAAGCAATAAGCATGCCACCATTGATCTCTTTTCAAGGAAATCGAAGAAAACTTCTAGAAAAATTGGTACTGTCTATATTTTGTGGCGTTCACTCTCATCTTTGATTAAAAGGAAATATTTCTTACGTTTTATTAACTTTTTGTCCGTATGGCCGTGAAAATATCAAAGCACGGAACCTATTCATTACTGCACAATACATTCCGACTGATTAATATTGATTCTTAACGACAGCAGCATGGTGTGTACATTTTGCGCATTATTGGCCAATAACATAATATCAAAGGAATGGACATTGGCTATGCCAACGTCCATTCCTTTGATATTATGTGATTGTTGCATGTGACCTATGCGTTGGGCGTGCACGCGGATATTTTGAAACACAAATCTTGGAATACGGAAGATATTTATGCAAAAAGAAAGCGAAATATACACATCTACTCGGTTGTCAACAGTGTTACCACATCGACCTTCCAAAATGCGTTGTAAGGATAGATGATGCAAGTTGCTTGTACCTTGTTTCGCTTGGAGATCTAGGCAATGAAGTTGTTCAACCTGCCAGAAGATAGTAGATAGTATACTAGGATAAAATGTTGAAACCTACGGGCGCTTGTCTATAGACTGATTCGCGATGTTTAATTAGCCTATAGACAAGCGCATCTACAGGCTGATTCGCGATGCTTAATTAGCCTATAGACAAGCGCGTCTACAGGCTGATTCGCGATGCTTAATTAGCTTATTGACAAGCGCGTCTACAGGTTGATTCGCGACGCTTAATTAAATTAAATGGGGCTTGACTTTCAGAAATCAGTATTTGCTTTCATTGTTCATTTACTTAAGATAATTTCAAACTATGCTCGAACGAACGAAGCTGATAACAAACGCATGAAGATGAAATATTATTTTCAGAATGTATGTTTGAAACGTATCAACGGAAAAATAAAAATTAAGAAAACATATTCGACATGCTGCATGCTGTAACACAATTTGACATAGTATTACGCAGATTAGATTTATTAGTAAATACAACCTTATAACATTTACCTTACTCACTTACGCTTATAACGTTGCATTTACTTATAAATGCTGGATTCTATCGTGGTGAGAGAGAGAATTTAGACAAGATAGAGGATTGGGAAGGGTGGCCGCCAAAGGATCTCTCTAATCCCAGTATCATAGGGAAAAGCTTTACTTGGTAATTATCACAGCCAATCAGCAACGATGTTCGTTCGTTCTGCAGCAGATAGACTCGTTTTGAAGATGTGAGAATTCTCAATTTCTTTGTTCTCGTTGTTAATCATGTTACGTTGGAGTGCAAGAAAAATTGATATTATATGAGCGAATGCAATTATGAAGTCTCTTTATTTGTAGTCTAAATTAGCATTTTCACAGCATAGAACACGCTTCACTATACAGAAGGTGAAAGAAGAGATACAAGTATCTTTTTCCACTAACATATAAATGAAAACCCGCGAGCCTCTGTTCGGCTTCGCAGCCACTTTAACTATTTCCTACAGAAACTTCAGCCATATTCTTGAAGTCCTCTTCGGTATATCTCTCTCTTATTAATATATGTGCACCGCCGTTTGCTTCTTCCGCTCCCGAGATGGGGGGGGGGGGGGCTATACACAGATGATGCAGATCGTCCTACATATAACATGATGTAGATGACTCAAGATAGACTTTTTTGGAAAGCATTTGGAGGTACCTCCATCCAGCAGTAGATAGATAAGGGTTGAATATGACGATGATGATGGTATGATGAGTAATAATGCATTGCATATAAATCATATTCTTTTTATGAATAATACATTTTTGTATTCTTTCCTGTAAGTAAGCTCAGCAAATATTCTTAACAAGGAGAAGAAATGAACTCGTTACTAAATGACGTAATCTGATATTATTATTGATTTCCAACTCACATCAGATTTTTAGAGAAGCGATTATGAGCTAAATCTCATAATCGCTTCTCTATTTGTTATTTATTTCTAATCCGAAAAAATCTGAGTAACCTTATTGCAATCTTTTTTTTTGCCTTGAAATTCGTAGTTTAAAAAGTTTAAATAGACGCTGAGTTTAGTATGTGTAAGGAATCAGCTGTTCTGACTTAAAACCCGGTTGCCACATGTTATTGTGAGTTTCGTTGCTTCCTGTACAGTTTTCACTCATTATTATGCACATTTTGTTCCAATTTATTTTGGCATGATAAAAGTAAGGGCAATCACAGTAACAGAAATATAGATAAGAAAGTAATTTATTCAATCTATATACAGCTATTTCTGGTACATCTGTTTCTATATTATTCTAATGTTACAATTGAAACACATTAAGAAGTAAACAATATTGGCATAATTAGGGTAGAAATAAATAGAAGAGAGTAAAAAGCGATAGCTTTGTTGAAAAGATCTTCTTCCAGAAACAAGGGAATAATTCTTACTCACCAATAAAGGACATAATATCATTACGCTACGAAATAATGACCAACAATGATAATATATAACATTATATCAGTATGTGATATCATTAAAATAATTTAATTATCCATTTTTCGTCTTTTAAAATTTTCAAAACAATATAAATGTATTTCTTTAAAGTATTCACAAATTCTCTAACTCAAACGCAAAGGACATTTATTTTATAATAAGTTTCGATAAGTGATATTACTCACTTAAAAGCTCGTGATTATTACACATTTACTTGGGTTTAGTCATAGTTGATTAATCGGATTTTTTAATTATTTTTGCAATAGCAATGAAGAACTGAAAAGGACATTATTTCCTCAAGAGATAAAAAGGAAGAAAGTGGACTAAGGAGACGAAGAATAATCTCATTTCAAAATCTCTTACGATCTTAATTATATTATAATTTCTTTATTGTTTACCTCAGTTTTAGCAACAGATCAAAAACAGAATAAGCGTAAGGAGCTGTTACCGTAATTAATAATTTATGTTTGTCTCAACCATCAAATTTTTGTAATTATTTCTAAAATTTCAAGGCAAGTTTGTAAAAAAATACGTTTCAACCACTATATTACTACCAGCTGATACAAATAGAAGAAACAAAATATGGAAATAATAATAATAATAAACAGTGATAAGGAAGACAATTTATTCGATAACATGTTGTTGAAACCTGACAAATTAGGGAAAATAAATTATATGGGGAAATTAAAGTATAGATAATTAATTAAAATGGAATATGTTCTGAAGTAGCCCAAATGCACTTTCCTTGGTGCAGGTCAACGATGAAATAGCAATTAGTCACTCTAATTTGATTTCACACGATTAAGTCTTTGAAGTATAGTTTGATCGGCAAGGAAAATAATGTGTGTGTATATATACACAGAAAAAGATAAAGTAAAACTTTTGTTTGGGGAAGAAAGAACCAATGTTGATGCTTCTAGATATTTTATTTTAGATTTGTGCTGTAACTTCAATTTTAATCCTGAACCCTTATCTCTGAGTTTTTTGTTTAAAAGATTACTTATTAGTCTGAACAAATTAAGTGAAGAAATTGTCAATATTAGATGTAGAACTAGAATAAGAATTCAGAATAATGTATTGAGGGGCGACTTTCATATGTTTCATTTGATTTTCTTTCACTATCCCGGATTTAGGAATATCAGCACATTTTATAAATGCATTGACATGTTAAGAAACTGTTATTATTTGAATTATAGGTTATAATTTAATACAGTCACATACAGTGCAATAACAATACAGTGCAATAACAATACAGTGTATGCATTGTAATATTAAAGTGAATCTTTGCAGTAATTTTTCTTTCATTTAGAAAAGATATCCAAAATTGCCGGTTGTCTTCATTTCGGTCGCGTTCATTTTATTTTATTTTTTCAAGAAGTTGAAACGAATTTATTTTTTTGTCCGATGAGGGAACATACCTGCAAATGACATTTAGAGCATTGTTAGCGTTTTCGAATATTGGATTTTGGGGGGTGGGGTTTAATCCTGTTGTCTGTTTCATATTCCAATATATTTTCGTCAGAAATGAAACAGATTTCCTCTTACTGTCGCACCATAAATTTTATCCAAACTTCTCAATTACGTTACTAAAACACTCTAGCGAGAAAAGAAGGCCAAAGTTAAACGTCGGTAAAAAATAGTCGTTGGTCATAGATACATTAACACCACGAAGCACTTGCCGGAAGAATATAATGCGGCCATTAAATGGAAAGCGTCCTTAATAAGCAGGATGCTATTGATGGAAATTACCGTATGTCAATTTTATATATATATTCTCTCTCTCTCTCTCTCTCTCTCTATCTATCTATCTATCTATCTATCTATCTATCTAT
>QLNU02013839.1:30546-45542 GCA_006491805.2 Dysdera silvatica
TATATTGCTCTTGATCACTATACCAAACAAAATCCATATTTTCCTCGCTGTATCCAGAAACTCGCTAAATGCGGGCTCGTTATATGGGGGTTATATGCGGGCTGTTGGGTCCTACCATACTTCTAGTAGTTCTACTAGTTACCCCACCCTTAGTCCCTCCCCTGCTTCCACCACTACCTAATTCACCACCCCACTTTCTTAATATTCTTTCAGTGGATAACATGATTTGTGCAAAATTTTAAAGCCTTAGAATCATAGGCGTAACCAGAAAGTTCGTAAGGGGGGTTATTGGCTTAGTGGGGGGTTAAAGTGCTACAACTAACATATTTCTATGTTAAATATACAAAATTTCATTGTAATGAGGGCTTACAGCCCCCATCAACGCCAACTGCGTAAGCCAGTGCTTAAAACCATCAAAAAATAATTTCGGTGTAGTTTTACATGCATGCGTTATTCAAACTAATACATATACAGGCTGAGTTTAATCCACCGCCCCTCCGATGCATTTTTGAAATCCTTATGTTATTATAAGCTTATTTGCAAATCATTGTTCGGTCGAAAAATGGAATTTTATATATTTTTTTAATTTTTTCGAGCGGAATATATTTGCTGATTCAGCAAATCATGGGATAGAGGAGGTCAACCTTCTTTTTAAGATTTCCCGCCCACTTGACGAGACATTTGACTTTTTGCGCCAAATTAGTATAAGATTTATTACGGCAGTATTTCGTTCCAAGAAAATAAGTTTAATTATTGGTTTTATGACTATTCAACACAGAATAGACTGAACGGAATGATTTCATATTTTTGCTAGAAACTGATTACGCATATAATAAATTAGACAGAGTTAATTCTAATAAAAATGCAATCTGCAGAATTCGCCAAGAAAGGTCGCTAACCTCTTAAATGCAGTTTTCTAAAGGAAACAAACCAGTTTGGCTGACATTATTTCGCGAAAACATTCACTTGCCGGATTCAAAATAAAATGAATGCTTCTCTTATGCACAAACTGAATTGCAACTTGCAATGCGATTATAAATATTAATCAAATCAAATTAAACTATATTCAGACGGATTCAAAATTATTTTTTTATATAAATTGATGATTATTTACAATTTATCAGATAGGTTAATCCGTCTAGGCAGTAGAAGGCAAAGACTTTGGGGTCTCACAAAGCCCCTGATGCCCAGTATTGTATATCATAAATGGGAGTAATAAAAACAATATACAAACTAAACATACGATAAATAAACTAAATACAATAAGATAAAAGACTTGGTTGTTTAGCAAAAGTATGGAAGGTATAAATAGAGAAAGACGTAGTGATATTATAATTCTCTATCCAATAGATGTCTGCGGATGAGTGTTTTATATTGAGCAAAAGAATAAATAGATTTAAGTGAGTTAGAAAGAAGATTCCGCACCCTAGGGCCAAAGTAACAGATTCTAGAGAGTCCAGGTTTCGTTCATGAATACTCTGGTATCAGATGGTTAAGATTTCTTGTAAAGTGGGTATGATCAGGAAAGCGCAGTGAAATGAGAGTAGAATAAGTGCCATTTCATATAGTGTTAAACATGAAGATGGAAGTTTTGTACGTAAATAATTTTTCAGTTTATAATATATGATGATCGTGAGATAATTCAGTAGTTCTGGAAGTATGAGTTTGATAATTTAGGAGCCGGAGGAAATTAAAAAATTAAAGTAATTTGTTTTCTGCTATGACTTTCAGAAATAAAAAAAAATACCCAGATAGCACAAAAAAGTCCCGAGGATGTCCGCTGTACGTCCGGCGCGGACATTCCCAACGTCCCCAGGACATTCAATATAAACTGTCGGACGTCCGTGGGACGTCCTCCGGTGATCCATATGCACGCATGCAGTACATCCTTTGAGGGTCCTGAGGTTGTCCATGAAAGTATTTCGGAGGTTTTAGGATTAAAAACTGAATTCCTTTTAGGATGCTTTAAGGACTTGTTACGGCAGATTTTAGAACGAAATTTGGATTATTTACGGATATTATTTTGATATTTATAAGGTGTGTTGCGGCAGTTTTTAGGACGAAGTTTAGATTTACGATTAGGACTTTCTAAGAACATTCAACAGTCCTGGTATACCCCGGGGTTTGTTATTTGGTGACTTCTATTATAGCATATTAGAGTGCAATATTCTTTTAAAATTGAAAGCCGTTGGTTTAATTTGCCGATTCTTTACATTCGGGTTTTCTAAATTGCCTTTTCACATTTCTTCAAACTTGCTCAATCAAAAGTTAAAATATATAAAAATATATATAAACATTATTATTTCGTTTTCAACGATTGATTCACAAAAACTGTTTTAAAAGGAAAATGTATAAAGCAAAATTTAGTCTTTTTATTATAATGTTGTATGATTTAACTGCGCCTTTAAATTTTGTTTAACTTTTGTTTCATGATTTAGTCTATGAACTCTCATTACTTTTCCAAATTACAACTGCACTGGACTTTAAACATCCGTTTTAATCTCGAATATCCGTCGGCAAACAAGTGAAGAGTGGAGAAGGGACACGACTTGGCATTAGCCAGCGGCTAAAATTATGACTTCAGCGATTTAACGAAGATAGTAGCCAAGCAATTTGTCTCACAATCGAGTCAGAGAGTCAATGGAATCATATCAGCATAATCGACGTAATGAGTCGTTCATCCGTTTTCGCACCCGCAAATAATGGAAAAGTAATTAAATATTTACCATATTATCAGATTTGTAAGGTTAACGTTGACTAAAAGCTTCAAATGTAGATTCTTGGGCATAGTCATTAATGCTGGAGCCAAAGAGAGGAATGGTATATATATATATATATTTCCTATTACCTTAGAAACACTTTTCATCTAAAATCAAATTCGTGGTAGAAAAGTTTTCCCGAATATTTCTACTTTCAAGTGCCAAAGTTCCAGGAAATGTTCCCGAAAGATATTTTGGTAACTTATTTAACACATATAATACCACATGCCCACAATATTGTTTGGAAATTATAGTTTTTAGTATAGAATTTAATTACATTTGGAATAATGTGTGTATATTATGTGGTATATATATATATATGGCCTGCAAAAGGGTTGCTGGTATCTAACTGGAAGGAGACCCACACGCTGAACGTATGTGACGATGTGTGGAACCGGCCAGGCCAGTAACCTAGTGTCCTACCCCGCCTTCAAGTGGTGCAGGCTGAGCTTTCTATTTATGTGGCAAATTAATATTTGCTACACGGATAGAAAGGCGGAAGGGGAGGGCTAATTCACCAACCCGTCTAGCCAGCGTGGTGAAATTATGGCTAATTCCTCCATTATGTTGACACACCAGAAACCATGGCCCCTAGTCTCCAGGTGCTGGAGTGCTCCTGATCAAGGCAGCGGTCAGTGTGGCATGAAAGCAGGGGGTGCTAAGAATCACTGGAATGGCCCAGGCTGCCGTTTGTTATTGACCTTGGCTACGTTTAATGGACGATCCCTTGCTTCTGAAGCAAAACTTCAGGAATTGGAAGAGGAACTAGACAAGATCAAATGGGACATTGTAGGACTCAGTGAAATTAGAAGAAAAGGTGAAGAGTTGGTGGAACTGAAAAGCGGACATTTGTTTTACTATAGAGGAACGGAAACTGGAAGAACAAGTGGTGTTGGCTTCTTAATCAACAAAAGAATTAAAGACTGTCTTCTGGAAGTTGAAAGTACATCAGATCGAGCAGCGAGGCTTGTTGTTCAACTAACCCAGCGATACCAACTTCAAATAGTACAGGTATATGCACCAACATCAAGCCATACCGACGAAGAGGTTGAAGAATTTTATGAAGAAATCAAAGAGTTACACACCAAAGGGAAACAACATATCAAGCTCATCATGGGGGATTTCAATGCAAGAATTGGACAACAGGAACAAGGAGAGACATCGGTTGGTAAATACGGATATGGGGAAAGGAATGAACGTGGCGATCAACTCATCGAATTTGCAGAAGCTGAAAACCTTAGCATCATGAATTCATTTTTTAAGAAGAAACCGCAAAGAAAATGGACATGGAAACACCCAAATGGGGGAACTAGTGAAATTGACTATATCCTGGCAAACAAGAAATCAATTATTGAAGATTGCAGTGTACTGAACAGATTTAATACTGGAAGTGATCATCGAATGGTGAGATGTAAAGTGCACTTAAATACTAAATTAGAACGACAGAAGCTCATTAGGAAACAAGTAAGAGGGTGGATCTAATGAAACTGAAAGCAAATACTGAGGCATTCAAGTTGGAATTAAAAAATCGCTTTTCTGCACTGGAAGGACTTATTGAAGAAATTGATATCTCAGAAGCAAATGAAAACATTGTTAAGACAATAGTTGAAACTGCTGGGGAAATTGGTGGTGTAACCTGTAAAAAGCACAATAGCAAATTATCTGAGAAGACGAAACAGCTCATGAAAAGGCGAAGAGATATGAAGGTGGACAATCGAAATACCAGTTATCAGGAATTACCAGGAATATCGAATCTCCTTATTCCATTCTTTGGAATATCTCTAGTTTCCATTATACGGCGAACAGCAAGTTCTCTAATATATTTTATGTCTTCGAATAACATTGTCAATAGGATATTTTCAGGGTGAGTATAGTGTTTGTGTGTTCCTTTGTATCGTCGTACAATATTCTTAAAATCTTAAATTAAGAAGCTGCTGAGCTAAATTGATCGCCAGAGATTATTTGGACCTTCTATGCAAGCAGAATCACTCCTTATTAAAAACCACATTGGACTATACATTTGCATTACAAAATTAGCTAAATGCACAAGATTTTCTGTGAGAGCAAGAGTCGATGCATAAAGAAGTAAAATGCGATTTGCTATTGTTATCCACCTAGCATGTGAAAGTTTTTCATGACTAGCCAACCTTGTAGGAAACTCGCCATCAGAGATAGCTTTGCAAATTTAAAACAAGTACATTTGATCGGTAGAAAGTTCTTCCACTTTCGTTGTTGCTAATTCCCCTTCCATTGGATGAAAATTCGTGATCGGTAGGGTATAGCACGAAATTATCTGTGAACCAATATGGCCTGTGTATTTTCGTGGACCAGTCGTTGGACCACCTAAATGTGTCATCAAATGTCTTAACGGTAACTCGTTACGATGCAATTGACAAATCAACCAAAAGAGAGGTCTTTTTAGATCTAATTCTAAAAGTCTAATTACTACTCCTTTCCTTCCAATGTTTGTTACCGTTCCAGTGGCTACCAATTTTCTTGTATCCAATCTTGTGTTTTTTAATATAAAATCCCATATAGCCTTTTTAATCGATAATGCTGTACTAGAAGGTGAGACACATGCTATGTAATGTGACCCAGGTTCTTCGATAATATATTTTCGTTCTTGTAATACAACATTCCGATGATATTTTCCACGTGAATCAGTCTGCATAGTGATGGTTTTATCTTTTCAACCATCGAAATATAATGACATCAGCTACGATGTAACAAGCTGCCCTTCAGTTTTCAGAGCTATATGAGTTTTTGTACGCTCTCTTCAAACTTTATTTGTCAATAACAATGTCTGGAAGTGGTAAACACTTTTTTTACACATCTTTGAGAATAGTAGAGGCAAGTACGGATGCCGGCCTATCACTGATGCCGTATCGATCACAAGTCCGTGAAAAGTGAGGTAAGTTTATCCTAACTTGTGAAATTTTTTCACTTTCTTTGGTAGAATACTTTTCGGATTAAAGGGATTCTTCAGAACTATTTTCACCATCAGAAACTATAATATTTTCAGAAATGTCTATCGTAGAGTGCCAAAAGCTGCATCCTGGTTTGCTCTCTTCAGCACAGGTTTCTATATCTTTTTTTGAATTTTTTGAGCGTTTATTTTTTTTTGTATACTTTAAAGATCTACCTTCACATTGACGATTGCGCATGTGCCTTTTTTGAAGCTTCCTAGTGATAGTACTATTCGCAGAGTCAATAAACCTTTTTCCTTTTCCTTTTTGATCTAAAAGAAACTCTTGCGCAGCAACAGGAACTTTTCGACTTTTTTCATATACGCATGAAGTAAAATCGGAACATGTGCATGCTGCGACGTCAAATAAAACATTTAAATTGTCTTTGAATTCTTTAGCCTTCTTCAGAAAAGTTTCAACGTTTTACTACTTTTATGTGATTTTTTCAAATGCATAAATTCTTCATACTTTTTCTTTAAAATTTGCAATTTTCTTTTTCTATGAACTATGAAATGGACGATTTTTTCCAAATTTACCCTACTTTATTAATTACAGTATCCGCTATTATTGTAAATGCCTGTTCCTGTTTCCCGTGATTCTTTTTTCATTCCTCATGAACTGATAGAACTTAAATACCTGAAGATATGTAGGTAACACTCTTTCATTTAAATCTTCTGCATCCCCAATGAAAGGACACTCTCCTTGTTTCTTTGTTTGAATTATACCTTTAGACAAAGACATCTCAAATGAAGTATGGGCGCTAACAAACTAATAACTTTTCTCTCTTAGTAACTCGAAAGGTATGAAATGCAGGCTAAAATTATCTGAGAAAGGCCATGTGTTGATGGGCCATATGTTTCTATGTACCCCATCCGATATCCAGCGTGCGCTTGCGCAATGCGCATCAGAGAAGCGTGTTTGACTTTGTGTTATAGGCATTTCGATAGCAATGGGGGGGGGGTTACTTATGTATATACTTGAAAACATGCGCTTAATAAAAATATTCTAAATGTCCGAGGGAGAGTACAACGATAAAATGAAAATAATGTTAAAAGCAAAAAAAAAACATGAAAAAAATCATAAACTATATCTTAAAACCTATAAAATGACAGATTTTTCGCAAAATTCAATATTCTTGCATAATTTAAAAGAACTTCAAACATTCAGTTTATTCCTTTATGATCAACTTTAATATTAGGGGGTACTTTTTCACCAAATTTATTATATTAAAATAAAAATTGTCTTCGAAAAAATTTCTAAAAAAATGCCATTTTTCCATTTTTTCAAATTAGAGAAAATTCAGACTTTATTTATACTTGTCTGAGAGCCAGAAATTTGATGTCACTAACTGAATCCACCACGTAGGAGGGTGTCCAGATACTTTTGATCCTTATTTGCATAAATCTGGAATATTTAATTTTCAGAACAGGGGTGTTTGGTAATTTGGAATATGACAATTTGTGGAAAAAACCTTTACCATCTAGCTACTTTCAGAGAATTAGAGAAATACAGCTCACTATATATATCGATAATTTTTTAAAATTTTAAGATATTAATGGTATTTTTTTTTTGAAGTTGTCCAATACTATTGACTACAAAATTATGAAAGAAATTTATTCATATCTTTCGCGCATGCGCAGTAAAAAATTATTTTCTTCAAATGCTCATATCTCATCGTGTATTCAATATATTAATTTCTAATTTAAGTATAATATTTTTCTTGTACGTTGACAAATGTTCTGTAAGTTTCGTGAAATTTGACTGAAAATTGTGGATATTATAAGCAAAAAAATTATGACAAAATTTGGGTTTTCTTAAAGAAATGTTTCTATCTTCATGAATATACATGTCTATTTTACAAAAATGCACACAGGCATTAAGCATAGCTGGTTAAATATTTTCTGAAAGTTACAAATAATTTCCAGCTTTTTATGATACAGGGTGATCAAATATATTTTTTCACTTTGTCAATATGTGGGTGGTTTCTTAAATGCACAAGTCACTGAAATTTCCTTGAAAAGTGGGCGTTCAAGTATGTTCTATATATCTCCAAAGTTAGAGAACAATTGGCTGAGCAGTTTTTTAGAAATTCGAAAAAAATTAAAAAATCCAAAGTGTCCGGATACTTTTGGGCATATAGCCTATATGGATTACATTACATTTGCATATATTCTGTACTTTTATCACTAGGAGATATTGTATACATGGAATACAGCAGAACCTCTTACATATACTGATTTGGAACTGAGTTTAAAACCCGCTAACTTTAAATATTGACTTTAGTCAATTTAAAACTTGCTTCTTGTCATTTATTCAATTTGCATTTCGGCCCTCAGTAATTTATGCTAACACATGCCTTACTAACTTCAGGTATACAAAATTTCATTTTTAAACCATTGTGTCATGCTGGGGTAATTGTGCTACCACCTTTGTATTTTAAAGCTTTAAATGAGGACCATATTCAATTTTAAATAATGCAGATTTAATGCTCAGGCTCATATATTCATTTGAATTATGCTCTTACATATTTTTGAACGGTTTTAGGCAATTTATATATGCGTGATATTATGAGTAAAACACACATAGACATCCAAGTACTGCACTGGCCATGATACTATAGTAATTGGATTTTTAGTGTCACCTGTAGCCCTTTAAATAAATGGCTCCCCTATTTCTTCTCTAATGGATAACGATATATTTCCAACGTTACATTTTATGACCTCCATTAAATGTAATGACTTTTATATGTTTTACTAGCCCCTGTGATCTGTAGAGGAATAAAAAAATGCAATGTTGTTAACACACTGCAGGAACTTACACGGTTGCTTACGTGCATATGTGTAGAAATATATGATTTGGTGTACTTTCTCTTGTATATTTTTCAAAAAATAAACCTAAGATTAAATTAGTAAAATAACAAGCTATAACAATACATATCATCTTATTTGTGGTTTACAATCATCAAAAGCTTTATAGACTAAAATTTAAGGTGCACTGGAGATCAAAATTAAATCGACAAACACAAAATCAGAAATTAAAAAAAAAAGAAAAAGATGCTGAATTTCACTGAGAATTATCGGGCATTGCATACTTTTATAGTACATGAATATAAAATGAAAAATATTATCAATCCATGTTTATGCACATTACAATTTTGAAAACATGGAAATTCTTTTGTACTTCCATTGGGCAAGAGATTGCGTCACTTGCCCCATGGAATGAAGTGTATAATTCGCTACTTTTAACAGCTACAGAGATTTTAAAATGGGCTGCAAAGTTTTTTATGAGGACATTATTTAGAGTGCGAGAAAAATAAATTACACTTTCTTAACAAGGCACATCTGAATTTTGGGAGGGTTCTGTGTTTCAGGAGGGGGTGATGCCGGATTGCGGTTGTTCTTCCCAGGGCATCCAGGAGATGCTTAAAGTGAAGAGGGGTTAAAGTACAGAGATTTTCCTAGCCACTCTATATCATTTGAATATTCCCACTTTCATGCAATTTTTGGAACAGGCCAGCCCTCTGAGGACTAGTATTATCGTATGTAAAATAAATTAAAGCAAAAAAAAACAGTGAAAAGCTTCACTCTGGGCTCTAAGGTAATTCTTGTATCGTTGAGCAGTCAAGATTCCTTCTGTAAACATATGACGAGCCATGAATATATTCAACATCATTCCAACTTAGAGCATGAGGTTCATTTCCATTGTTCATATTCTCGCATGATAAAAGGAAATATATGGTTTCTTTTCTCATCCAAACGTGAATACGTCGGGATATGTCTAAACTGAAAGATTTACTAATCGCTGAGAAGCACATAGATGTACATATTATGGGTACAGGCATAAGATAAGGCAGAAAGTTCATAAGAGGGTGTTATATGTTTAATGGTGGGGGGTTACATAGCTACAACTCCATATGTCCCTGTGTTAAATACAGAAAATTTCATTGCAATATGGGTTACAACCACATCAATACCCCCTGCGTATGTCAGTGGGTACAGGTTTTATATGCATTTTGTGCCACTTCATACATTTCTCAACAGAAGTAGTGGTTGCTCAGTGTGTCTCAGCAAGCTACAATTGATTTAAAAGTCCTTGATGTTTCGATGTATTTTACTAATATATTTTACAGTAATAAATATCTCAGCAAGCTAATATATTTAACATTATTTAATAAATTTCTTAATGTAAATTGTGCATTAAAACTTACAGAGATATACTAAAATTTATAATTTCCCTTATTCTGATTGTAAAATAGAGGAAGACTTGAACCTCTATAAAATACGTGACATATACAAGACCTACCATAGAAAATTATTTTCAATAATTTTTTTATTCATTAAAATTTTACAATAACTTATTTTTAAAAGGCATTTTCCAGGGGGTGTGCTCAGTTCGCATCCATAGCGTGGCTTCTGCTCTTGCTAGGAAAATTTTGATTAGACAATTCAAATAATTATTACTCATTTTCTCTCTCATTTACTTGAAAATATTTAAAACTAACCATGATTTTTCAATGGAATTTAAATGCTGTGTGTTTCAGTTTAATAATAGGGAAAAATAAAAAAAATGATGCGGATAAAAAAGGAGTGTATTGATAGGATGAATAATAGAATGAGAAAAAATCCAAGCGGATGCTGGAGTTTTTTTTGTATAGTCGTAATGATTGCAGGTGGTTAAAATATTTGAATAAGTTCGAGGTTTCACGTCTCTGACATTTGATATTTTCTTGGGACCTTTCCTGGTACGGTCACGTTTTTTTTACTGTGTTGTATAAAACGACATAATCTATAAAATATTATAACTCTTATATAATACAATGTAAATTATATATGTAAGTAATATAGTGCAAAATAATATAATGTAAATAATATAGTGCAAAATAAAATAATAAAAATAATATAATGTAAATAATATAGTGCAAAATAATATAATTTAAATGATATAGTGTAAAATAATATAAGGTCAATAATATAGTGCAAAATAATATAAGGTAAATAATATAGTGCAAAATAATATAAGTAAATAATGTAGTGCAAAATAATTTAATGTAAATAATACAGTATAATGTTTATATTACTATACCAGAGAAGAATAAAAAAAATTGTAGTATTATTATTATTATATCAGTGGAATTTAATTACTGAAAGCAGTAATTTCAGACACTGGAATGCAAAACTTTGTCAATAAACCGACAGCTTAGGAAATTGTAAAAAGGACCGACTGATGAAAAAATTAAAACGGCTGGAAGTATTAAGTATTTTCATAGCCAAATACTCAATAATATACGATTCAGTATTACTTTTATTTGCGCAATAATAGGAATCGAAATGAAATGCTTCTTGTCTGTATTTGAAGACGTTTTCTTCTTTGATGTGAAGGAAACATTTTCTTCCTTTGATTAATTTTCCATTTGTATAACTAGAGAAAGAAAGGAAAATCAGGGCACGAAGTACTTCCTTTTCCGGGCAATAAGTTCCGGATGATTAAATATTGATTCCCTTCGAAACTTGATTGGTATAACTTCTACGTTTTGTTCGCTATTGACAAATCATGTAATATCAAACTGATGAAAACTTCTCCGCCCCGCGCATGAATACATTTTAAAAAGGCTATTTGTCTGAAAGACAACTTAGCAATATCTTTAAGGGGAAATAGAAGAAAATAACTGTTAATCTGTCTATGGTATTACTCATCGAAGTTCGCTACAAGCTTAACAGGTGTGGGTTGCTGATATTTGTTTCTTTTTGTGGTTCCTTGTTGACGATGGTGTTTCTTAACCTCCAAATAAATAGTGCTTCTTAACCTCCAAAGAAATGGTGTTTAGGATTAACGTAGGAGCCCACGTCTAGGAGTTGATTCGTGGGTCTTAATTAAAGCTAATGGAATTTAGTTGTTAAGAATTTGTATTTGCCCTGTCGCTTATTTAATTAGGATAATTTAGCTAAGTTCGAAGCGTTCGCAGCTAAGACTAATTGGATGAGAAGAAAAGATAGTTTGCAGAAGGTATGGCCAGATGGCACAAGAAGGGAATGAGACATTAAGAAAATTCAACCGATTTTCTACCGATGATGCATAAAAATTAAGCTGTACTATTCATGTTACGGAAATAATTTGCTGTTTATTTGGTTTTACTATAAATCCATAGGAACGCCATGGTCGGAATAAAAGTCAAACTAGAACGAAATAGTGATTAGTGCTGATTTTTAAACACCCAAGATAGTTTGGAGAAGTGACTATATCATTTTATTTATATGTTTGATTTTTGAGAGTTATTTAGGAGTCGTACTCTGAGTCGAAAACGCTAAAATAATTTATATTGATACGATAATCGAATGAAAGAATTCCATCTATACGATAATCGAATGAAAGAATTCCATCCATACGATAATCGAATGAAAGAATTCCATCCATATGATAATTGAATGAAAGAATTCCATGCATAAGATAATCGAATAATACAAAATTCCCTCCATATGATAATCGAACAAGATAGAATTCTATTCATACGATAAACGAATACAGAATTCCATCCCTACGATAATCGAATAAGATAGAAGTTCATCCATATGATAATCGAATAAGATAAAATTCTATCTATAGAATGTAGAATAAGATAGAATTCTGTCCATATGGTAATCGAATAAGATATAATTCCATGCATACGGTAATGCAATATGATAGTAAGCTGTCGATACGGTGACTGAGTATGATAATTTATCGATACGGTGACTGAGTGTGATAATTTATGGATACGGTGATCTAATACAGCAGTAATATATCGATGCACTAAGTGATTCAATCAAAATGTTACCTGGAGTTATGTTGTAACAAATTTGAATCGTCGTTTTTTTTTTGTTAATTTATAATGGCAGTGTTATAGTTAAAACGTTTATCATAACTATAGTTAAATGCATAGTGATTATCATATTATGGCCATCCTATAATAGGCAGAGGGATATCGTATCATCATTAGAGCTACTTGTGAAGAACTGTTTACACATTAACTTTATGAAATATATTTCCGTGAGTTAAATGAAGTTTCTCATAAAATAAATAAATATTTTAATATAGATAATTAAAATAACTTAAATGCAATTTTAATATGTGTAGTTATATTATATTATATAATTAGGCTACATCTTAATTAGATTGGAAATTTTCTTAGTGTTTCCACAATCCTCATTGTGGAAAAGAAAACAGTAGGTTTTTACCTATTAAGAAAGACGTGTGAGAAGTTACACTTACAAATAATTTCAATTGCTTATTAGTTACAATTTTCATAACATGGTTTTCTTTCCATTAGGTAGGCATAAAACACCAATTCGATGAACCATGAAAAGAAGTTAAAATAATACCATGATTAAGCCATTTTTTTTTAACAGCACTAAATAATTTCGTTCACTTCTGAAATTTTAAAGAAGAAATTAAATTATAAAACGTTAATTTTGATTGGGTATTATAGGACGTTGTCTACGACAAATGAGTGAAACATTATATAAAGAAGATAAAATAAATACGATTGGGAGATAAAGATATATTCTTTACAAGAAAAGAAAATCTTCTGGTTTAATCCCATTTACTGGTGTAAAATATAAGTTTCTATTACGCTTTGTTCTGGCAAAATTACAAGCAAGTGACAACTAAAAATCTAATTGGATTTCACAAATTCAAGTTCCGAAGCAAAGTCTTTTCTTCTTGGGACTACTAAAGAGGAAAGAATAACCAGACTCGAGGAAAGAAAGAAATAAAGTAAATCTTCTTTTTCGCGAAGGCCCCCCTGGTGTTGTTTCTAGCCATTTTAGGAAGGCTTCCCCATTTAAATGGCAGTACTTAAGAGAGGCTTGGTGTCGTAGCTCAGGCTGAATTGCCTTGGTCGTGATGGGCTTCTCGGACAAGTAATCCAGGCAGCCCTGTTCGACAGCAAGCTGGGGATAAAGTCCTCCCCTACCCACATAAAAGAAAAGTGAACGCTAGGGAGATTTTTCATTGGGGTTTTCACTTCATACAGTGTCGGGATCCGCCGTCCTGGGTAAGCTGACTGCTGACTATGCTTTCATTTGTAGCAAAAATACCACGCTTTTGGTTTTATGTTTTGTTCGGGTATCTCTGTAATACTAGATTTATAGATAGTAGTTGGGAAATAAATTTTGATTTGGTACATTCTATTGGCGGAGGTACGAATGGATAACTCCACACTGAAGACAGAGTAGATACTTGGAAAAAAAATAGAGAACTGTAGATAATGGTTGAATTAGTTTCAATGCAGTCTCTATAATAACACTTGCGAATAATCAGATATTTTGAAATAATTAAGAAAAGACATCTGCCTAGCTAAATATTTCAAGATATAAGTGTATAATTTCTGTATTCTTTTACTGAAGATAAACATTCTGCGTTTATTCTTGTATTCAGTTTATTCCTCAAATAAATTTCTGTAAAATTGCCCCAAACTGTTGTCAGTCTTCTCGTGATTTTCTGTTAGACTGCCATTTCCTCTCTTTCTTCCTAAAAGTTGGGCACACCTTAACCTTTTTTAGTATCTTATTGGCTTTTTAATGATTTGTGATTAAACTTCCCATGTCTTCTTCAGTTTCAAACCTTCAAACTTGGAAATGAGACGTTTGGCTTATATGTATTTATCCCTATTCTTCTTTACATGAGCAGTTTTGTCTTCCTGAACGATTTACTAATGTGTTGTTTAATTATACTACCACCAAAATTACTTGCCATTTTAAATTGCTACATCGAACATCAAAAATAATTATATACTTCTTTATTCTATTGAAATCCGCATGGAGACGTAGGGCTCTTGCAATCATTTCCCATGTCGCCCATCGCATCTCTTGCAAATTTCTCTCCAACTGTTTTCTCCTCTTTCTTTCGGTTCATTTCTTAAAATTATCTTCTACGTATTTTGCGGCATGCCTCTTTTCTCCTTCCTTGAAGGTCTCAGCATAATACTTGCCAACTACATCTGTCCATTTTTTCCTGCTCGTTTCCTTACCCTACTATCTTTTTTGCTTAATTTCCATTGACAAAGTTTTGGGCCGACAGAAACATTCCACAGTTGATTATTAATTATTTATATGTAGTCAAAAAACCACTCATTATGTACAACTTAAATACGTAAGTATATCTTTGCACAATAAATGCCTAAGTACATATTTGTACAATAAAAACCTAAGTATATATTTGTACAATAAATACCTAAGTACACATTTGTACAACAAATACTTAAGTATATATTTGTACAATAAAAACCTAAATATAT
>QLNU02013840.1:0-10011 GCA_006491805.2 Dysdera silvatica
GGAAACGTAAAGAAGTTTCAATTGACCATTTCCGAATCGGAACCATGTATAATTCGTCGTTTTTTGCCCCCAATTTCCATAATTTTCCCCAAACTTACATGTTAATTGCTTTATACATATCGATTAGTGACCCTCCGTTTACTATATCCTTTTTAAAACGCAGATATGTTTTCTGATTAGGCATTTCTTTTACAGCCCTTTTTGGTTAAAGTGTCCCATTTCCAGGTTGAATGAGTTTCTTTAATAGCGACCATACGCTCATTATCGTCTATACTTATATAACCAGGCTCACATTTTATTTCCACCCCATTATCATTATGTATAGAATAATGTTCTGGATCTTTTTCAGAAATCTCGATAACTTCATCATCTTCAAGTTGCAATTTTTAGAAGCGAATTTTCCGGCACTCATAACTGTACGCCTGTAAATACAATTCAATCTGTATTTTTGCATTTCATTTTCCAAGAGGAACAGGATTCCCCAATAATAAGCCCTCAACTCACCCCATGTAAGTAAAGCGCCAATTAACATACAAACTTGAAATTGACAAATTTATAGAATATGCCAGAAAAGTGGAGGAAAAATAGAAGGGAACCACTGTTTCTTGCTTCCACCTAGTCCCACAGCTTCCACTACTCCAACAAACTCTCCACAACCTGTTTTGCTCTCTAATTGCAATTTTCAAGATGCTTTCCAGTGCTAATAAATGTCCCCCGGCAGCAATATATCAAAATCAGCTTCAGCCCTTGTTTCGAACAGCTGCAGGTCTCAGGAGGATATGAAATATTATAGACAAGTTTTCTGCAATAAATATTTAGTAAATGTATATATATAATAACTTGTTTGATCATCTGTAGTATCTTGTCTTCTATTGTGATGCTTCAGATTGTCTTTGCTAGCAATTGATGCTACGCTTCATTACATCACATAAGGTAAAGTCATTGCGAAAAATGTTGGCAATGCAAAGCGTCAACTACTCTGTACATTTCTTCATTTATCCCTTAATAAAGTGTAGTCGGTGCAATGATTCAAAACGTATAAGAAAGTAGTGTCATTTTGAACCATTTGAAAGAATCTTTTATTTAATTTCCTTTTTTCCTTAATCATGGAATATTTTTTAATTATCTGTATATATATTGACATGGGACACACATGTTAAAATTTTCAAATGCACCTTTTCTCATATATCTGTCAATTTTCATGAGGTGAAAGAAATGCTTCCACATTTATAAATAAATAAATAAATTATTTTATTTCTATTCTCAAATTGTGAAGCCTTAGCTTTCATAAATTGTTAGCTGTTTCAAATTCTTATAGAGAGGTTTCGTTTTATTGTATCTATCAAGTTGGATTCTCCACTACCCACTTTTTCTTCCGCTTCATTTACTTTCGAGAACGGGAATTTTCTCCCGCTGGTATCCTTTGCAGGTTCAAAATTATCTTACAAATCCATTGCGAATAGTCAGCAAAAGCAGACTGGGAAGGCCAAAAGCGTGAAAATTCAACGTGATCAAAAAGGTTTCACAACCACGCGCCGTTCTTGATTATAAATACGAACCGAAGCATGAACGAAAACGGTGCCTTGCCATCGCATCTAACTTTCGCACAAACAACGAATACAAACACCGTGATTTGATATATGCAGGAAGTGAAAATGACGCTAATTCAATTTATCAAGCGTAAAGGGGTAAGTCGTATAAATATTTGTTGTCTTCTGGTTCCTATCACTCTGCTTATGCTGCATAAAATGGGTGTATTCAGTGTTTATAAATTGCTGAGGAACTCTTACACCTTTTATGAGTATTTATAATTAAAACGTACGGTTAACTTATATATATAAATGTAAATTGATTAAATTTTTGCCTGTAAGTTTCTTCATGTTGAATAAAAATATAGTAACATATTAGATGGTTTAGAAAAAGGAAAGGAATTATACCTTAAATCTTCTTGTAACCTTTCTTCACTTTTTGGTACAATTGAACCAATGAAACCAAAGAACGCCATTCTACTTGCGAATTTTTCTTTCTTATAACATGCACTAGGATTTCCCTCTTTTTAATTTATAAAATGTCAGTAAAAAAATAAGCTTTCTTTCTTTCGACGATTTGATGTAATTAATGTAAGTCAGTTATCTGTAACAGTATTTCGCTATTCTATTTATTTGTCCAGACAAAAACTTAGAGTAACTCTAGAAGTTATTTTTTTCACAACAAAACTCAATTCACTTCATATTCTTAATTTTCACTTCATAAAACAATTGCCATCTGACCTATGTTTAGCATGGATCTCTTCAGATCTTAAATATTTCTCAATAACTGCCTCTTTTCTCTTCCATAAGCCTCCCGGATGATGAGATGTCTTCACAAAATATCTTCATTTGCTTCAGTTTATGCAAGTCTCTTGTAATCTCTCCTAATGTTTTGTCCTTTCTTCAATTTTTGTCATTTCTCTTTCATGAGTTCCTTTGTATTCTTCTCTTCTCTTTTTCTCAATAATAATAATAATAATGTTTATTTGTCACAAGGGTTACATATTTCATACAGTCTTGTATTTCAATTTAAGTATAATAAATTTCACACAGTTTAGAACAGACAATACAATTTGCATTTCCCCGTGATGGGTCCCCAGTTTAAATTATAAAATTTAACCGGTTGAGGACCCTATTAATCCGCTGGCGCAGCATAAACTCCGTTTAATAAGTATGCAATCAATTTCTTGTTAAAGGATTTTATATTATTAAGATTTTTAAGATTGTTTGGTAATTGATTCCAAAGCTTTATTCCCATATATTCAATTCCCTTTCTGTACATTTCCGTTCCAATCTTTGGTAGCGTAATTTGTTTGTTTCTTCTTAAATTTCTGTTGTTTTCGTGATACTGGATATCAATATTATCCAAAATGTTTTCCTTCTATTATCCTTTCATACATTAGATTTAGCGTACAATATTCATTGATTTTATCAATTGGTAATATACCATATTTTACAAATAATGAATTATAACTTAAGCTGGTATTTTGTTCGATGGTTTTTAAAAATTTATTCTGTACGGATTTAATTACCTTCATGTTGTTCTTATTCAAATTTTCCTATATACAATTGCAATAAATCAGGTGACTATATAGAAAAAGATAGTGTAGCTTGTAGGTTCCAGTCTAAGTCTTTTCTACAAACGTTGTTTATTTTTTCGTTTGTGTATGTCCGTAATTAGTAGCTTAAAATTGCTTAAATGCGACTAAATCGAGATACATATGTTTCAGAGAAGGTACCTCTGCTTCGGAATGGATCAATAATTATATAATCAATATCACTGTTGATAGGTACAAATAAATATTTGATGCAATAATCCTATTGGATGAATCATTTTAACAGAAACGCAAATTAATCGCAAATCTCATAAACATAAATCATCAAGTTTGTTTAGAAGTAAACATGAGTCTATCAAATATGGGACTTCAAACACAAAGTCATTCGAGTTATATGCACCGGATAAAAGCTCATATATATAAAAACGTATAAAGTGAAAAACAATAATATGTGAAATAATAGTGAATAAATAGATGATTACAAATCTCACTCTCCTCACCCTCAGTTTCTAAAAAACAAAATTCTAGTTTATATATAGTAACATTTTAAATTATTCTATATTTTGTGATGTGGTTTTAGAATAAGATGTGCTTATCAAAAAGATGTATGTTAAATAAATAATCATCATCATCATCATATTCAACCATTATCTATCCACTGCTGGATGAAGGTCTCTCCAAATGCTTTCCACACAAGTCTATCCTGGGCCATTCGTTTCCACGTCACCCCAACCTGTTTTCTTATTTCATCCACCCATCTAGTTTGAGGACGTTTTCTAGGTCTTCGGTGGTCTCTTGGAATCCAGTTCAGAATTTCTGTTGTCCATCGTTGATCAGTTCTTCTTGCAATATGCCCAGCCCATCGCCATTTCAGCCCTTTTACTTTAACAATGATGTCCTCTACTCTAGTTTGCTCTCTCACCCAAGTGTTTCTTTTTCGATCTCTCCTAGTTATTCCAAGCATGCACCTCTCCATGCTCCTTTGCGTTGTCTGTAACTTTCGTATTGCTCCAACTGTTAGACTCCATGTCTCTGATCCATAAGAGAGGACTGGCAATACACACTGGTTGAAGACCTTTCTTTTTAGACACAAAGGCAATTTCCCCTTCAGGATAAAACTGTTTCTTCCAAATGCACTCCAGCCAAGTTTAATACGTCTGTTGAGTTCTTTCATAATGTTGCCATCCATTGAAATCAGCTGGCCAAGGTAAATATATGAATCAGCAATTTCTAGCTCAATGTTGTCAACTTGTATTTTTGTTTCCTCTACAAAATTATTGAACATGATCTTAGTTTTTTGTAGGTTCATCTTGAGTCCAACTTCTTTACTTCTAGTTGAGAGCTCCTGTACCATGTCTTGGAGTTCTGATGGGTTCGTTGAAAAAATAACAATGTCATCAGCAAACCGCAGATGATTTAAATATTCACCATTTATTTTTATTCCCTTGTTATTCCAATTTATCAGCTGAAAAATCATCTGTAAAGCTGAAGTAAAAAGTTTTGGAGAAATGGTATCTCCCTGCCTCACACCTTTACCAATTTTGATAGTTTTGGTATCTTTATGTAACCGAAATTTTGCACTTGCATTTTTATACACACGTTTCACCATGTCAATGTACACATCCTCAATGTCTGTTGATCTTAAAGAGTTGATGACTGCTGATGTTTTAATAGAGTCAAAGGCCTTCTCATAGTCAATAAATGCAACACACAATGGAAGTTCATATTCATGTGTTCTTTCAATTAATTCTCTTAATACTTGAATATGGTCCACTGTACTGAATCCACTTCGAAATCCAGCTTGTTCTCTTGGTTGAGCTGCATCTAATTTTTTCTGCAGGCGATGTGTTAGCACTTTTGTGAAGATTTTATAAATAGCAGGTAACAAGCTAATTGGTCGGTAATTTTTCAAATCCTCTTTATCACCTTTTTTATGCAAAAGAATTACTGTTGCAGAATCCCATTGGTTTGGTATGTTACCCTAACAATGGTAATTCGCGAACACCGGATGAACCATGTAGTTTCGGAGTTCCTGTTTCAAGCCTTCGCACTGTGGGCTGGGTAGACAATTTAGCGTGACAAAACTAATTATTCCCTAAATATTGAGTTTTTGACTGTGAATTATTTTCAGACTTTAGAAGTATAACATTAAAACAAAAAAATTCCAGTGTGCCATATATAATTTGTAAGACACAGTTGTTGCGACATCTTGAAGACGGTCATTTTGCCCCTTGGTTTGACTTTCCTTGGTACAGTTACCCATATTGAAGAAATATCGTTTAGGCTTAAAACATCCGGTTCTTAGTGATTATTAATACTTACGGCCTCCCGCAAACTACTTTCCCTGTATGCATAGCTGTACGCAGGGTAAGTAGCACGCATCTTAAAATAATTTTACGACAAATTAATTGTCATTACGTGTTGCTGACGTAACATATGAGTTTTTTAAATTTTTGCAAGGAAAGCGAAATGCATGAAGTGACGTCATTTATTTGTCATCGGATTCAATATGTACAAATACTTCAGGATTCATTAACATGCGTATTTACAAATTCTAAGGAGAGTTTGAACTTACGTTTGTGATACCTATCTCTTAAGGACATTGACGATATACATGGATCTGAAAAGAGCATGAAGTAGTTGAACAGATCTTTAGTAGTGTGTTGCGCTGCGCCTGTTCTTGTTCTTTTCTCTCTAATAAACTTAAACACCTTATTTTTGGCTTCTTACGCTGTCTTGCCACGTTGTCCTATTGCCAAAATTACACTTTTTATGACTTCAGATCCATGAACCAAGACTTTGTGAACAGATGTAGGCATATGAAACCATGAGTATTTTCAATAAACGTTTTCGTTTTGTCTAAAGTATAATCTCTAAATTTTTGGTGTCTACCTCATAGACACAAGAACTTGTTTAATAATATCACACGAAATCTCGTGATAATTTCTTCATCAACTCCTGTGATCTCTGCCGGTTTCTTCACATTTCTAAAGAAAAATTCTGGCTGTGTTGCCTGTGTTAGTGGATCCATAACGAGGCTTTGGTTGATCTACCAATATGTCAAATACTTTCTTTGGGTCAGCGATGATTCTATTCTTTCTAGCTTTCATTTTGGTCTTATTTTCACCTCTCGCTTGCCAGCACTTGATTTTCAGTCTATATAAAATGTGAAGACAACATTCGGAGGACCTGATCCATACATGTAAATTTGATAATCCAAAATTGAAGTTTACAGTATTGTTGGAGAATTTTTTTTTTCTAAATTGACAAAATTTTTCATATCATTAGGTTTAGCCCCACATGTGTAACAATGATGTCGTATCTGTTAGGATACTAACGTAAACAATAATTGTAGACTGAAACTAATGAGTGTTCTTGGATTTAAATCTGTCCTTATTTCTATAGCAAGTCTTCCAGCGTAATTCGACGTTTTGGACGAAATTAACTATTTCTTTGTCCAATTTTGGTTGATCGAAATTTACTTTTTTTATTATAAAAGTTTTGAATTCATCACAATATTCAGACCTTGTCAGATTTTTAAATTTCAGCCACTCACTGGAAAGGTCCATTCTCATAACATAGTCGGTGTGACTTGTAAAATATAATAATATTTAAAATAGCAGCTGAACGCAGTTTTCTACACTTTTAGATGAAAGCATATGTCTTAAACTATATACCAAAAAATTTAAAACTTTCAAATGCATGCAAAATTTTTACGAGCTCTGAATTTCAAAAATTTTTTAAGTGACGAAGTGAATTTCTCACTAGACTATTTCCCTAATTATGGATAATCAAACGTAGGAAAAAATAGTAATCTTACCTTCTTTAGAATCAGCTATGATGAATATAAAACGTTAAACATTAAAAAAGTATAGTTCTTGTGCATTTCACAAATGAACAAGATCACCTGAAGGCAATAAATTCGTGAAAATTTATTTATTCAACATTCAGCCGTTAAAACCCACTCTATGATACTGACATCCAACGTTTTATTAATAGGTATTTGGTTAATGCTTGCCTGGAAATTAAAGCAATCTGAGAAAGTTGATTTTCTTCATTGTGTCGAGCTAAATTGGCTTCCTAGCCCACAGTGCGTCATACCATTACAATCTGCCCACTAACAAACTTGCTTATATCACTAGCCTTGCCCACCACACACAAATGAAATTACAATCCGTCCGTTAACAAACTTGCTTATATCAACAGCCTTGCCCATCACACACAAATGCCATTACAATCCGTCCGCTAACAAACTTGCTTATATCAACAGCCTTGCCCATCACACACAAATGCCATTACAATCCGTCCGCTAACAAACTTGCTTATATCAACAGCCTTGCCCATCACACACAAATGCCATTACAATTCGTCCACTAACAAACTTGCTTATATCAATAGCCTTGCCCATCACACATAAACGTTATCGAGAGAATTATACCTCAGAATCGTTGGCAGTCGTAAGTACTTTTCCCACCTGCTCACGTGATCTCCAGTCATGGCCGTATTCAGAGGCGGATCTTAGGGACCTGTCTGCCCAAAAACTAAACTTTAATTTGGCTTGGCTATGGTCTTACATGCTGTGATTGTATCGATACATGCTGAACAAATTTTGATCCCCCCCCCCGGAAATTAAATGCTAGCTACGGTCTTTCCTCCAGGTCATCCTGGCGAGCATATTCGAGCAGGATAGAGATGGTCATATTATTTTGGCTCTTCGGTCTATATATATATTTAAATTTGGATATTTATTTACTATAGAAGCCTTTATATTTACATGTAAACATATACAGTATGATTGCTTGCTCATCAATACCATAGCCGACATGACAAGACGCTTTTAAATTATTTAAAATACCAGCTTTAGTTATCATAATTAATTTAGAAAATAAACCTATGCATTCTCTTATATATTAGAGCAGTTACGATTAGCACTTTCTAATATCCTCAGCTGATTTTATTAAGAATTATAAGTTGATATGTTTCCAGTTTGAGCGTGACGGAACGGAAATTTGGAGATGCAGAAATGATTACGTTTCCGCATTCGTTCATTAACCAATTCCTTGGGCGTAAATCCCCATGGGAACAAAGTGAACATGTTGAAAGGAAAAACAAGAAACAAAGTGTTGAGGAGCAGGTGGATAGCTGAGGGGCCAAAGGATGATAATCAGCTTTATTTCCCTGCCTTTGTTTTCTGGCCATTGTTGGCTTAACCCTCTCTTCCTAAAAGCGCCGAAAAGAAGCTCAGTAGTTACATGGTTCTCTTGTCCGTCTGTTTACTCTTAGGGTCTTCGTTGTGCTTCTTCTAGTCTGGGCGCTAATTAAGAATTAGTCTTTGTTGGGGCTGTAGCCACCTGAACGACTCTTGTTAGCCGTCTAACCCGAGGCGTCCACATGCGATTACTGATTTGGTTGGCACTTATTTATAAAGAATGCCTCACTAATGGTTAGAGAGGTATCTGTATTGGCGACTTTCACTCTAATATTATGCTGCTAAACTTAACTATGTTATTCAGATTAATGCATCTGAACATACTCCTTAAACATACGAGTAAGCATGAGTCAATAAAAATTACAATCCGAAAGGGAATGTTCTGTGTATTATATGTTGGCTTTGTATTTCAACTAGTTTCTGCTTTGAGAACGAGCTATATTATAATGTACCCTTTTTAATTTTTGAACGGAATCCACATGCTTGCTATATCAATTACTATGAGGGTTTTTACTTAACTTTCAGAATATGCATGTTTACAAAACACAAATTAACTTACAACCTTTGATTTATATTATACATATATAACAAATAGGTTTTAACAAAATTTGTAATTATTCTTTATAATAGAAATCTGAAGAAGCGATACTTTTTTCTGCATCAAATGTAGTGCATAGGGTATTTGAATTAGATAAACGGCATTTGGTTTCCATGTATTATTTATTTGCATGGCATGAACTTGTGTAATGTAAATGGATCAAGTGCATTTCACTTAATGTTTAAAGGAAGGAAGAGTGTAGGGAAAATACACTGTGCAAATAAATTAGACGAAACATTCACAGATAGTCACTATTGTAGTTGAGTTATCTACAACTATTTTGGCAGAAACATGGCCGCCGTCATCAAACAGGGGTCAGAGATATTTTCGGGGCGTTGCGTTGAGGAAATACTGTCAGCTTACTCCATGTGCCAACCTGGGCCCATAGAATTATAGATTCTTTTTTGATATCTAACTATTGACCCAAATTAAGTGTATCTTTTGTGGTGTTCCTGCTATTAAAAGAATTTCATTTCTTAAAACTGTGTTTGTTTGTGGTTTTACGGCTCAAAGACTACAATGGTCATGCTGCGCCGGGACCTACTGTTTTCCGAGGAATCCGAACCTCTTAAGGCCTAGGAAACCAAACCCCGGACTACAGTGAACAGTGCGATCTTTATGAGATCTCTGAGTAAGCGTTCTTTGCACTGTTGGGAGTCGAACCCGGATTAACGGCGCACTAGGAGAACGCGTTACCACACTGAGTCCTACAAGGCTAACTATTTCTGTACATTTAAAGCATAGGATTTACAAAAGTTTTTTATTGTAATTTTTTTTTTGAGAATTTACAACAATGCTTGTCACAAATTAAATTTTTTTGCGCATATTTTATTTGTTACTTATTAGACGTAATCTCGCCTACAGCACCTGTCAATTTATGAGATGAACGGATTGTAATAACCGAATAATCATCGTGTGAAAACTGCTTGTCTGCTTTTAGTTTATCAAGCCTGTCGATAGAGACCAAACGAAAATTCAGACATCTGTCGAAACAGGACAGACAAGCAAGGATTGAAATGGTTACGGTTAAAAATGGACTAAACGTAAGTACACCAGAAATATAAATTTAAATCGCGCAAAAAAATTATGATAGTCATAAAATTTTAATCATTTCTTGAC
>QLNU02013840.1:10111-21248 GCA_006491805.2 Dysdera silvatica
CTCCCTTCCCCTAATTCCCCCCTTGAATCGTAAGTAAGGGGATAGGGTGTTCAAACAGGTGCTGGTTCAGCGATGCTATTAGTAGTGATTACTAGCTATTATGTGGCTACCTCATCGCTAAATTAAATTTAAAATAAAATTCATCCAAACATGAAATTATTAAACCATTAAAATTATACTTAAATCAAACATAAGTAATGCTCATGTAAATTTCAGCATAACACATAAACTGTACTGATTGCAGCTTAACTCCTGAGTACCTGCTCAGTCCAACATGCCCTAGCTCCAGAGAGAATATATCGCAGAAGTGATGTCGACTTGGGTACTTCGGATTGGCCATGCATAATTCGCATCTGACTGACCATGCATCGTTTGCATATCGGATAAGGCGCTGTTAGGAAGGCTGCTACATACTTCTTCCCCAGTCTGGAAGATGGAATAATGATTAAGGGTTTGACATAACAGTGTTTCAGGAGACCACCTAAGAAAGAAAATTTTCAGTTATTTGGCAAAAGAAATCATACTTTACGTCCATATCGAGTTTGATAAGATTTTTGTCGCAAGCTAGGTAGTGTTTGATTCCCTGGGTTCTTGCTGGAAGCTGTCATCTGATGTGTTTAATAGAAAAGCAAGCTTTAGTCTGTCAAGGGATACATCACTGAGACTGTTAGCATCGATTTTGGAAATGTTTATCTGTTCTTGACAGCACCTTGAATGGACCTTGGTACGGTTGTTCAAGAGGTTTTTATACTGCATCTTTGCATAGGAACACACGTAAAGAATTTTTGAGCTAATTGTAAGCAAAAATAGTTTTGGTAGAATGGCTAGTACTGGAAGTAGAGCATAATTTTCTCATATGTGCTTAGTCTGTGAACGAATTCTCTTGGTGAAGTGTTGTCAGCTGTTTTTAAAAAATTCACCGGGAATTTTGAGTTGCATAACAAAGACCAGCTCTGCTGATGAGGTTTGTAGATCTTCTTTTAGTGCAATTCTTATTCCTAATGGAACTAGTGGAAGCACTTTGCACCAACATTCCATGTTGTGGCATTTTATTGCGGTCTTGAGTTGCCTATACAACCGGTCTACAGCCCCGTTGCTTGACGGGTAATACACAGTAGTTCATATACGACGTACACCCAAAAGTTTCGTTACTGCGGCAAATAAGCGGCTTTCGAAATTGGTACCTTGATCTGTCATAATAGTATCTTGTACATTGTAGCGATCGATCCAATTTGAAAAAATATTTAGCGACAGAGTCCACGGTCTGGTCGTACATTTGAATGGCTTCTGGCCATCGAGTAAACCCGTCAATAATCGTGAGAATGTATTTAAAGTTTTTGTTGAAAGGAAGTGGGCCAACTATAAATGAACATGAGAAAATCTCTCGTTAAACACTGTAAACAAAGCTAACGGAGTTTTGGTATGGCGGTGCATTTTTTATTTCTGATATCGTATGCAGGTCTGGCACCACTTTTAGCAATCGTGAGCTAGATCTTTCCATATAAATCATTTGCTAATTTAATCAGTTGTCAACTTAACTCCAGGATGTGATAGTCTGTGAAAAGCATCAGAAACTTTATGGGGAAAAATTTCAGGAATGTAGGGACGTATGTTGCCTGTAGAAATATCACATTAAATAGAATAATCTGTAGATGGTAATATCAGAGGTTTTAAGTCTAAACCTATATCAGATTGTATTAGAGAATCTATTTCTTCTGATGTTTGTGCATGTGCCATCTCTTTGTAATTGATAGAATAAATTAGGTTCCTAGTTCTATCGAGGAAAATGCCTCGGCTACAATGTTTTTTTTCTAGATACATGGCATACATCTGAGGAAAATTGAGCAATATATTCGAAATGTCTTAATTGACATGGGGAGCATTTTTCTGTCTTTTGAGAAAATTCATAAGTTAAAGGTTTCTTGTCTATAAAAATGGTGAAATTAATACCTTCTGACCAATGTTTAAAAAATTTTACAGAAGCATAAATTGAGAGCAATTCTCTATCAAATGTGCTATATTTACATTCTGGCGGTGTCAGTTTTCTTAAAGATTTTAACGGTTATAAGTCTGAACCACCTTTTTGTTGCAAAACTGAACCAATGTGGAAATCTGACGTGTCGCAAGTTAATAATAAGGGTGCATTTGGAACTGGATATGCTAAGCATGTAGCATTGGATAGCATTTCTTTGCATTGATTGAAAGCATTTTTAGTTTCCTCAATCCATAGGATTTGGGATTTGCTTTTTTTTAGGTTTATCCTTGATTAAGTTGTAAAGATATGTCTGTATTTCTGCTTTGCTTTTCAGAAATCTGGGGTAATAGTTCAAAATCCTAAAAAATCGGCATAGTTTATTAACTGTGTTAGGTTGAGGATATTCCTTAACACAAACTTTTTCTTTTAAAGGAGTACTTTCTTTAGCTGATACATGAAATCCTAAAAATTCAAGTTCTGACTGACCAAGCACACACTTTTCATGTTCATTGCAATGTTGTGTTTAGATAATCATTCATATACGTTTTCAGGGTCAGTGCGAAGTGATTTTTCGCCAACTGATGCTATTAGCGGATTGTCTATGTAGGCATAATAGAAATCTAAACCATGTATAACGTGATCGATATACTGCTGAAATAGAATTAACCAAACTGTAACACATTTGTTTGTATTCAAATAAACCAATTGGTATGATAACTTGCTGTATTTTGGCATGTCGGCCAGTTAAACTGGTATTTGGTGGCACGTTTTAATTAAATTGATTTTTGACAATACCATTTTGCCTGACAGACTGAATCCTAAGTCCTGAATGTTAGGTAATGGGTACCCATCATGAATGGTTTGAGCATTAAGGCGATGCAAGTCATTACAAATTTGATATGTACTGTCCGTTTTTTAACCAAGTGTATGTGACTTTCATAAGGACTATTCAAAGTCTGAATTATACCTTGTTGCAAAAAATCAAATTCTTTTTTTACATCCTGTAATTTTTCAGGTGATAAGTGCTGTGCTTTCAAAAATACAGGAGGTTCACATGTTGCTATACGGTGTGTGATTGAATGCGACTTATCTTTAATGCTCGTATTCAAATGGATCAATAGAGAAAATTTTAACACTAAATCATTATATGGTGAATCCTTTGATACTGTTGTTGAGTCTAATGATGGGCCTGTATTGGAGGGTACCCCTGTTGTTTTTAAAGTAGTAAGTCCGTTGACTAATCTTTGATTTTTTAACATCTATTAATAAATTGTAATTGTCTAAAAAGTCAATGCCGAGAATTGGGTATTAAATGTTTGCTATCAAAAATTTTCACAGGAAATTTGTGCGTAAACCAAGATTTAAATTTAAGTGTTTAACTCCGAAAGTTTGAATGGAGGATCCATTTGCTGCATATAATATAAGTCCACTCGGTTTGCTTTCTGGAACTAAGCATTTTGGAAAACAGCTTAATGAAGCACCTCTGTCTATGAGAAATATAAAACCTGATTTTTGGTCTTAAACTAACAAATGGCTATACTTGTTTGCGCTATCTGCCACTGTTAAAGCAGACGGTTGGATTAGTTTTCTGAAAACTAACATGGAGCTAAGCATTTAAGAGCATGTGAACAAAACCTTGATATCAGGAAAAGGACGTTTGCTTTGATCCTGAGTGTTTGTGTTTTAAGTCGCTCTCGAACGACTATTGCTTCGCGAATGTGATAGCCAGTTACGTCTTGATAGACATTTGACTTCAGTTGATAATAAAGCTATCTGTTCTTTTAACTCTTTAAAATCAGTAGGTTCATCAGATGTTACACTAGAACTATCAGAACAGTGTGAAACTTCATTAATTTTATCAGCAATGGTTGCTAAATTATCCAATTTTTCAGTGCACACAGATAATATATTTTGTGCATGTACAGGTAGTCTCTGCATCCAAAAGGACTTCAAAATTTCATCTGAAAATTTCCTTCCAGATCTATTGCTCATCTCTAATAATAAATGTGAAGAACATTTATCATTAAGAGTTAAGTCTTGCAATAATAGGCGTAAACATGAGGACTGAGATTGCGAATAATGTTCTATGATACATTTTTTAATATCACATGTGGGGCATTTGTGCCATAGGTAAACATACTAGGTCAGTAGCGCACAAAAGTGCTTTACCATCTAGTGCTGCTATGACAGAATGAAATTGCAGTATTTCACGCATAATGTTGGAAATAACACATTGCTATTCAATGTGGCCAAACCAGAGTTTTTGATCAGATTCCCAAAGAGTAGGTAGTTTGAAACATTCGCAATTTCTACGAATTGTGCAGTTTCATCTTTTTCGTCTGGCATTTTGAGTATAGTCTATTTGTGTCTTATAGAAATTGATGACTTCTAATTTTCGTTCAAATAAAGTTGGGGAAAAAAATTTACTCACCAGAACCCAGAATAATAACTTTTGAGTTAAATTATACTTGAAGGTCCTACTTGCAACAGCATGAATGTGGAGGTTTGAAATGGATATCTGTTGAATGGTTTGTGATCACCAGGTATGTAAATGGCAATCACTGGAATAGGAAATTGTTGAGCATAGAATGATTGTATGTGTTGATGTTGAACGTTTTGCATGAGCTTTTTGTTGAAGAGCTATACTTAGCTATATCCTCTTAAACCAATATTTGGCGATGCTATTAGTAGTGATTACTAGCTATTATGTAGCTACCTTATCCCTAAATTAAATGTAGAAAGAAATTTACCAAACATGAAATTTTTAAATCATTAAAATTATACTTAACGAACATAACTAATATTCTAAGGACATTCACATGTAATTTTCAGCATAACACATAAACGCTACTGATTGCAGCTTAGCTCCTGAGTGTTTGCTCAGTGAGTAGCCCTAGCTCCAGAGAAAACATATTGTAGAAGTGACGTCGACTTGGGCACTTCGGACCGGCCGTGCATAATTCGCATCTCGGATAAGGTGCTGTTAGGAAGACTGCTACACTGTTAAGAATTTTGAAGAGGAAACAAAAAGGAACAAGAAAAGATCGCTGAAGTGCAAAATGGATATTCTGGAATCGATGAATCCTGTTTTCAGAGAATAAACTGTGGTTAAAAATGCCCGTCACATTTTCGCTATGTACAATACATTTTTTTTTTCACATTTTTAAATACCTCGTCACATTTTGTGAAAAATGCAGCTACAGCTTAAATCCTGGTGTAAATGAATACCTAGAGCTCCATTGCATTGGAACTGAGAATCCTGAACGTCTGTTTAGTGAGACTTGATTTTGAGGTCAAAACTTCCATTACATTTTTGTGGCCTCCTTTGTCGACTATAACAGTGTCCCTCCGATGGGCTTGTGCTCATTATAAGCATATGTCACAATTTGAAAGCAGCTGGATGAGCAAATTAAAAAAAAATCATTTGTAATTTAGGTTGGAGCAATGCAGCGATTAGACAATGTTGGCAGTAATGGGTAAACGGCAGATTTTAGTGTCAAGAGAGCAGTGGTTGATGTCCGTTTTTGGCTCCTCTTTCTTAATTTTTTAATCAACAGATAAATCTGTTTTACTTCATATAGTTTTATTATAAGATATTCTGCAGAATTCTTTTTCTTGCTTTAGCTGCAGTAAATTTGATAGCTTCAGTCAAATTAACTTCCTGAATCCTGTTTGATTGACAAATGGCATGAAATTTAAGACTTTATGGTAACATAGTGAAACATATTAAGAAACAATTTTTATCAACTTTTTTGGTGTAGTAGTAGTAAATGCATATTAACATATGTGTTTACTATTACTGCGGCGAAAAACATTGATAAAAATTTTCTTAATTTAATCTCTGTAGTGTTTGACTTGTATAAATATATCTGCTGCAACAGATTTTTTGATGAATTTAATACCTATCCCTTCACAGCTTGGTTTAAAATGCAGTCCATATATTGCCCCATTCCATGAAATAACCGGTTTATGAAAATACTCTTTAATACATTCATAAGGGATTGAGTGTTTGTCATCTGTAGCTCAGTTGGTTACCTTCCCAGATTGTAGAAGGTTGTAGGATTGATGCAAAAAAATCCCTTTACCAAGGTTTTACCATCTAACCATGCCAAAACATCGGCGTTTACTGTTACTACACCAAAAAACATTGATAAAAATTGTTTCTTAATTTAATCTGCATAATGTTTAACTTGTATAAATATAGTGGAATATATTTTTTTCATCAGCTTTAATTTGCTAAAAGGTAGTTCACTTGCAGACGTCACCATTTGTTAGGGAAAATGTATCGTCCAAATTGTGATCATAAATTAGCTTGAGTACCTATCTTGATGTAATTTTTATTGCATCATTAACATCTGAGAAAAATATAAAATGCAATTGAACAGTGTTCTCAAAAATTGTAAGATTAAGTTATGGAAAGTTCATGTTTGTCTCAATTAACTTTCTTAATCACGTTTTTTTAAAAACATATTCCTATTTAAAATTTTCTACATTTTGTTAAAAAACTTAGCATCATACCCTCACTAAACTCAGAATTTGCAAAACGTCTTGTTAAGTGATTAAATTGTATCGTGTTTTATAAAATGTGTTTTTAAACCTT
Organism: Dysdera silvatica; assembly: GCA_006491805.2. Classification (NCBI taxonomy): domain Eukaryota; kingdom Metazoa; phylum Arthropoda; class Arachnida; order Araneae; family Dysderidae; genus Dysdera; species Dysdera silvatica. The sequence goes on from QLNU02013840.1 coordinate 16,687, forward strand.
ATTCCAGTGTCAAAATAACTTTATTATGGAATCTCCTGATGAAACTCTGTGTTGTTTGGTTATTGTGTTTCATCATTACACCAAATAAAATTAATATATTCCTAGCCGAATCCAAAAACTTGCTAAATAATGAATCATAAGTACACCCTACATATTTACTCATAATCAGAACTTTAAAACTGATATTGATTACAAAGAACCAAGTTTTTGGGACTTAACTACCAAAAGTAATGCAGGAAATAGGGAACTTTAAAATATTTCAAAAAACAAAACTGAAAATAGGGGAGATTAATAGAGAAGATAGTGTGTTGAGTGGCTGGGGTTGTGAAGAGGGGGGGAAGGTAAGGTATTGTTGAACTGTTTAAGAAAACATTTTATCGAATTTGTGTTCTATCTTAAAATGGAAATCAGGGCTATCTTGGTGTAAGAGTTACGTATTTTTATGATCTGTATGAATATCCTGGTGAATGGATTTTCAAGATGGTCGAAAATTATGAACCTAGCCTTAACAAAATAGCTTATATGAAACTAGTATTCCATGTTATATAAATTTACTTTTCAAGTATTTTAAAGATTTAATCCATTTTTTAAATATTGTTAAATCAATTTTTGTCATATTGGCTGATGTGACAACAATAGATAAATTACTCATAAAGAAAGGAATGATTTTCCAGTGCTTTATGGGACCCAAACCAATGACCTCTTCATGCCTGGTAGGAACCAAGCCAATGACATCTTGATTGTCGGTCAAGTGCTCTACCAACTAAGCTAGAGGCATCAGTCATTTCCTCCCTTCATAAGGGGGGAAATGATTGATGCCTGTAGCTTAGTTGGTAGAGCACTTGACTCACAATCAACAGGTTGTGGGTTCAGATCCCACTGGGGCTGAAAAATCATTATTTCCTTTACAAACAATTTAACATCTATTCAGTCCATTTTCCTGCATCCCTTAATGTGGAAAATATACAATGATAATGCATTCAGATAACTGCTGTTATTAAGTTTTCAAAATGAAGCTGTTTGAATATTCTTATTAATCTTCTATTTTCATGTTTTTTCTTTTTTTAGATTTTACTGGCACTGGCATTTTATTTTTTGAGTACCTTCGTATTTTGAGAACAATTCAAAAGTACAAGAATGGAGGACATTTATTTTGGCTATACGAAAATGTTTTCTGTATGCCAACCAAGTATAAAGAAATCATCTCAAAATGTTTTAATGTAAATACTTGATATATAAAAATTTGCACTTGCTCTGTTACCATGTATCTTTAAATATAAGTTTTCATAAATATTCAATATTTTCTTTTCAGGAAACACCTGTGAAGCTTAATGCAAGCCAGTTCTCTTCTCAAAATAGGGAAAGACTATTTTGGGGGAATATTCCAGGAATGAATTTGTGAGTAAAACTATTTCGATGTTGCTTTTAAAAATATTTATAAATTACTTCCCTTCATATCCAATTTCAGTAAATGCATGAATGGGAAGTCTGTGCCAAAACTGTTATCTTGCATCAAGCTGCGACGGCAAGGATGTCACTGGCTGGATGTCACTAACGGCAAGGATGTCACTGTGGCACCACTTTACTGATGTCATCCTAATATCGGCCACTTCAGCTTTTCTTCCTGCGAGCGCTCTTTTGGTTTCAGAATACAATGAAAGCATATTTGTATGAATTCCCCCCCCAAACAAATGAAAGGGAAAGGAACAATTTTTTCATCTAATTTTATGTTCACTAGAACATATACTAAAAAATACATAAAATACATATGTGGTAGTGTCCATTAGCAACTATGGACAATCTATAGCAGTTGGTAGATATGGTCTTAGATATTTGCCCAACATGCCTATTTATAAATTCAGGTTGGATCGCACCTGATTACAATTTAAAATATTACACTCACATAGATATTTCTTCAAAGAAACTTTACTATCAATTTCATTTTACATAGTCTTCATAATCGAAAATTGATGGCTTGTTTGTGTTTTATCACTCAGATTACAATGGTAATGCTGTGCCGGGACTTGCTGTTTTCCGAGAAATCTGAACTTAAAGCCCAGGGAACCAAACCACGGACTACAGTGAGCAGTGCGATCTTTACGAGATCTCTGAGTGGGCATTCTTTACACATTTGGGAGTCGAACCCGTATTAACCGCACACTAGGCAAATGTGTTACCATGCTGTGCCACCACAGGGCTGAAAATTGATAGCCACCTGCCTTTTAAAAGAAAATGGTTTCTATTTTTCTTTATTTTCAAGTTAATGGTCTGCAAAGTGAGGCCTTGTGGTCAGAATTTTGACAATTCAAGGTTTGGGAGTTTTTTCTCACCTTTATAAGTTTGATAAGTAAATACATATAGATATTTTTGCAGTCTTATTAAAAATTGTGTTTTCGGGGGCTGCCAGTCCCTAAGATCCTCCCTCTGGGAATTAAGAAAGGAGAATGGAAGAAAAGGTGTGTGTGTAGGGAAGGAACTCAGAACAGAAACCACAAGGTTGGGGAAATGTGCACTGCGGGAGTGTCTTTTTATATTGGTTGCCTCGAAGGAAAGAGATGGATATGAGATTTTGATTGTGGGAAAAGCTTGCAAGTTATTTATTTAGAAACTTTTTTGAGTGTGATTTAGCAACAAATTGAGGGAATTGCACGATCCTGCATACTAGTGTGAACCCTGTTTACTAAGAGTGTTAGGTTTCATGAATGGTAAAATTGGAAAGTTACGTGTATATTTTAAATTGGATTCAAACTACAGGACTCCCTATGAATAATCACAATTATACAATAATTTTTGCCACCCACGTTTAAGTAGCTCAAACTAGAGCTTTTTTATATTTGGAGAAAAAGAGGAGCCGTCCTCATCTTGGATTCGAACCAAGAAGTCCCGTGTTACTTACTAAACGTAGGTGGCAAAAATTACTGCATAATAAATTACCCCACGAAATACTCACAAAAATCTCGCCCCGGAGGCTTTTATGTGTTGACCATTATTTGGCAATTGTGTTATCCCTGTGAAGGGTAATAATATCTTACAATAATCACAATGGACACGAGCATCATTTTAAGGCTTAATGCCTACTACTGTTATATATATTGTAAGCAATTATGGAATGGAGCAAGATAGCAGCTATGAAAAACAGATTCAGGTTTAAAACCAGGCAACAGTAAAGTCTTTCTACAAACTAAGCAGCTTAGCTGATATTTATAAAACACAATAAAAAATTAATTATTTTACGATTTAAGAAAAAAAAAAGTAGGGACAGGTGGAAAAGATACGAAGAACAGTGCTGCATTTTTGTCACTTTACACGATAGCAAAGTCTTCCTTAGTAGAAATTAATCAGTATCCAATTAAAAGTGGAGGAAAATTTGAAAAAAAGGACCCCAAAATATAAGAATTTCAAATGCATAATTTGTAGAACAGTCATTGCAAAGTAACTAACTGTTGAAACACCTACCGAAATCAAGCAGTGTTAAAGCTGTTGGTCAATTTAGCAAATAAGAGGCATTTTAACAGTAAGGTCTGTAATCTGAAGGTTAACCTAGAGAGCAATAGTAAAATTGACATACGTAGTTTTAACACGTTGAACTTTTAATACGTTGAACCTATTAATAGCTTGTCGATATAGCAATGAAAAGTTTCCTCAGCCCGAAGGTATAGAACAAAATTTTCCATCATCCTTTTGGAGGAACTTGACACATTTAACATATTTACTATCCAAATATTTGTTTTTACACAAACTGAAAATTACTTAAGTAAAATAAACTTACATTCAGATTTTTTTTTTCTTTCCAGCATTGAAAGGTACTGGAGTAGTGAAAGAATTCAAAGGTGAGTTTTAAATTTTTATGTAGTTGTTTTGAAAATAAGTGTCCTTATTATTATTATTTTTTTTTTTTAAATATTTTCATGATGAAATATGCATTGTACAATAAACTGTAAAATAATGCAATTCTTTTGTGAGTATTTGACACTTATATATATGGTGGAAAGTGCTTATGACAACCAACTGCATTTAGCAATGGCTATCACTATAAAAATTTGGTTTCCTATTCTTTTATATGCTAAATATTTTTCTGACGATAACATTATATAACGTTATAATGGTGGCATCTCTTATCAACAATTTTGTTTTTATATAAAGAATTCAGTATTGGTTATAACGACTTGACAGCTGCCTGTCACAACCATGCAGAGTTTATGTGCATAGATCATCACCCATTCATACTCATTATACTATTGAAAGTCTAAAATGTGTTGGACAATATATATTTCCCCCCGAAATCATTGGTAGAAGTTGAATGAACATCTTAAACTCTTACTTGTTAGGTTTTTTTTTTCCTTCTCTAATTTTGGCTAATTGTTTAAATTCTGTTTTCCCATATCTTTAAAAATTTGACATCACTTTTTCATGTGTTTTTATTAACTGAATTATAAAATTTCAGAGTTGCCACAGGTGATTAAAATGCGACTATTTGTAACTATTTTTTACCATAGGTGACTATAGTAATTTTTTTTGTTGAAAATAGCCGAAAATCTACTATTTTCGTCAAAGTGGCATTT
>QLNU02013841.1:0-16077 GCA_006491805.2 Dysdera silvatica
GTAAGCATGCCACCGACTACGAACAGTAAACCAAATACCTCCAAAGGGAACAACTTCCCCATTTTAGACTCGGCCTGTAATGGAACCAATTCATTAGGAAATATTCAGAAAATTGTGGTGCACGAAATTTATCATAGTGACGCTTAATATGAGTAAAGTTATCAAATATGATAATCTTAATATGAGTAAAGTCTGAATCACCCGTGTGCTTTATTTTTTAATGCATTTAATTATTACAGTACTTACCAATGAAAATATAAAAGGTGAGACCATAGTCGCCAATCCTCCGAAAATTCTTGTAAGAGATACACCACGTCCTCGGACCACTGTTGGATACATTTCGGATGACATAGTAAACACTATGTCGAAACTAGAAGCGTTACACATTCTCATTATAGATGCCAGTGCTATAACCACAATAGGATCTAAATCACAAAAGAAAATGGCGTAACTTATTATCTCAGATTAAAAAAAAACTACGATTTGACAATGGATAGGTAATTTATCCGTTGTGTATTTAAACTTTCAAAATGGCGATATTACCAATATAACATTTAAACTTAATAATTTTGACACTCAAGTTTAAACTCAACTAGAGCTTTTTTTGGTATAGGAGAAAAATCACCAAAAAACTCGCCTCGGTGGCTTTGTGTGTTGACCATTATTTGGCAATTGTGTTATCCCTGAGAAGGATAATAATATCTTACAATATGACATTTAGAACAAAGTGCATTGTGGATACATAATAGGAGGAGAAAAATACGTCAATTAGCAATGGAGGGAAAGCACCACTGTGAAGAGATTTATAGGCAACGGCAGCGGCAGCAGCAGTAGAAGAAGAAGAAGAAGGAGGAGGAGGGATGAAGAGGTGATAAAGGCTAAGCACAAAAAAATGATTTATAAGTACACATAAGCAAGGCTCGTCTAATCACGAGGCGTTAGATGTCGCAATTGACCCTGAACGATTATCCAATCTCAGCGTTGCAACCTGTTACGTCATAAGGCGAGCGAGACTCGTTATTTTGGCTTCAAACCGAGACGCCGGGAAAAAAATTCAGAAAAATGTTTAATAGGTAACTTCTTTTTTTCTTTAAGTTATTGATGCTTATTAAAGAAAGATTTATTTTAGATGTCCACAATTTTTAGACATATTAATTTGAAATAGAAGAGAAAAAAGCAAAACTCTCATCCAAACATTCCTTTAAATTGCAATTGAAAGGCCAGAATTCAAAAACAGGATGTTGGAGAAAAGGAAATACATTTGCTTCCATGCCTTTTCTGTATTAAGCAGTGAAATAATACTTTTGCATGTTAAATTTAATATTTCTGATTCTAAATTTTCTTAATTAAAGCTGTATAAGACCGTAATAAACGAACCTTATTTTTTTATTAATTATATTAGTTTTTTATTATTAATCATATTTAAATTATTTATTTTTGAACTTTATGCATTCATTAAACTGTATTTCATCCATTGTGGTACAAATAAACTCTTAAAAGACAAAACAGATAGCCTCCTTATGACGTCACAGGTTGCAACGCTGTGATTGGATAATCGTTCAGGGTTAATTGCGAAACCTAATGCCTCGTAACAAATCCGGTCCACAATGGCGACAAGCTTTTTTCAGTTGGCGAATAGGACATCTTCCTTCCCTGTTAGGTTTGCTTATTGAGGCAAGCGAGTACCGTCTTCGTCTGGCAAGTGCGGTTTGCTGAGATTTGTCAAACGCTGAGTATATTGAAAGGAAACTATTGTCCACGTTGGACGCCGGCCTACGAACTGGAGAAGGTATTTAAAGAAAAAGTTTTAGGATTATGTGTATAACATATTTTGGTGTTGTTCTTCAATAAACATGGATTGGTTATATTTTTATGGTGTAAGGACAGCAAGCATATTCAACCATTATCTATCCACTGCTGGATGAAGGTCTCTCCAAATGCTTTCCACACAAGTCTATCCTGGGCCATTCGTTTCCACGTCACCCCAACCTCTTTTCTTATTTCATCCACCCATCTAGTTTGAGGACGTTTTCTAGGTCTTCGGTGGTCTCTTGGAATCCAGTTCAGAATTTCTGTTGTCCATCGTTGATCAGTTCTTCTTGCAATATGCCCAGCCCATCGCCATTTCAGCCCTTTTACTTTAACAATGATGTCCTCTACTCTAGTTTGCTCTCTCACCCAAGTGTTTCTTTTTCGATCTCTCCTAGTTATTCCAAGCATGCACCTCTCCATGCTCCTTTGCGTTGTCTGTAACTTTCGTATTGCTCCAACTGTTAGACTCCATGTCTCTGATCCATAAGAGAGGACTGGCAATACACACTGGTTGAAGACCTTTCTTTTTAGACACAAAGGCAATTTCCCCTTCAGGATAAAACTGTTTCTTCCAAATGCACTCCAGCCAAGTTTAATACGTCTGTTGAGTTCTTTCATAATGTTGCCATCCATTGAAATCAGCTGGCCAAGGTAAATATATGAATCAGCAATTTCTAGCTCAATGTTGTCAACTTGTATTTTTGTTTCCTCTACGAAATTATTGAACATGATCTTAGTTTTTTGTAGGTTCATCTTGAGTCCAACTTCTTTACTTCTAGTTGAGAGCTCCTGTACCATGTCTTGGAGTTCTGATGGGTTCGTTGAAAAAATAACAATGTCATCAGCAAACCGCAGATGATTTAAATATTCACCATTTATTTTTATTCCCTTGTTATTCCAATTTATCAGCTGAAAAATCATCTGTAAAGCAGAAGTAAAAAGTTTTGCATCTTTATGTAAACTGAAATTTTAATTTGCATTTTTATACACACGTTTCATCATGTCAATATACACATCCTCAATGTCTGTTGATCTTAAAGAGTTGATGACTGAAGATATTTTATAGAGTTAAAGGCCTTCATAGTCAATATCCAGCAATAATACCTATGATCCTAACTTTCTTCTAATTAAAAACAGGATTGAAAAAATCCCACTCAAATTTCTCTCCAAAACAAATGAGCCTTATAATTCTCCTTTTACAATACATGAGCTCATGAGTGCTTTACACACTTCAAGAAATAGTGCTCCCGTCTTAATATTGCTAGATTCTCGAGAAGATACCTAAATATTAGAAGGTTGAATCAGTACAATACAAATAAGTTGTTCATTTGTAAACGGCAAGGCCGTGCTTACGATGTTAGTGGCCTTGGGCAAAGAATGCTTTAGCGGCCCTTAAAAATGTTTTAACACAACACAACGATAAAAAGATTTACCAGGGTTTAGCATTACAAAATAAAGTCCTTTACTGGTTTAAACGCTGTAGGTAAAAATAAAGAGAAGATAATGAAGTTAAATTGAAAATAGGGGATAAAAATTAAACAAAATACTAATCATTGTAATTTATTATTACCTTAATTATTATAATTATAACGAATTAATGAAAAGCTAACTTAAAGAACAAAGCTGCTTGTTTTATAATATTAGAACTTACAAAGTAATTTTTCTAGCTTTTTGTGCAGCCAAATGTCGGAAAGAAAGAGTTTCTGCAGCGGCCACATAGCCATCACAATAAACACGATAGCGTACATAGGTTACTGATGCCAACGCATAATAACACATGTATTTATTTTGACCACCATTTAGAGGTTGCATTATGGGAAGTATGACGTCACACGCAAAAGGTGAATTGACCAAATACTTTGTTGAAAGTATATGGGGCCGATAAAAATAGATTTTTTGGTATTTGCACTACAATTATTTGGCGGCTCTGTGCAGTCTCCCAGCTCCCCCCCACACTAAGTACGGCCCTGAGAAATGGTAATCCATCATGAAGACCGGAAATAAAGCGAACGCGCGAAACGGCAATTTATGATGACGTAATCCAAGAAAGAAGTTGGTGGCGCGATTGGCGACAGGGACAAGGAAGTAATATGCACCGACGCCATTTATTTTAGATTATAGGGGATGGGGGCACGCGTCCCATATAATTCGACGCCTATGGAAGAATATTAAATATATCCAATCTTAATCCCTCTCCCCACTCTCTTCTATCGGCTCAAATCCACCCACCTCATTCTCTCACGTTGCACATAAAATTGAAAAACAGTAAAAGATTTTTTGCTACAGCAGAAACTCACTGTGCTTGCTTTCAATAAATGTAAATATAATCACATGCATCGAATTATATTTCCACCTTACAGGTAAAAAAATCAATAAAATTTCTCTTAAATATGTAAGAAATCGAATGCTATGATTAGTAAATAAATTAATAAATATTTACTACCTAGCAATATTTTAAAAGTATTGCGAGTACGTATTAAATAGTTTTAATTATAAAAAAATATTGGACAAATGCAATATCGTGAGTGCTTACTTTTTACATATCCTCCTCCTGCAATTATACCCAGTGTGCCTCCAAAGAAGAAAAAAATGACATTTGCCCATCGTCTCCCAATCTTATCTAATGTTAAAAGGCATATAATGTTGGCAGGTAGCTCCGCTATGCCTCCTACGGCGTACGAAACTCGAAAAGTGAAAGGCAAATTGGTCGTTTCCAAACTATTTCCAACATAGCATACACTGCAAATCATCCTGAAAGACATGAGAATCATCCATTTTTAATAAGTTTTTCTTCCTGATGTTAAAACCTAATTTTTGACTTAACGAAGAGTATCCGATTTGATAGAAGTCGCGGCAAACGGATATCACAAAATAAATATTTAAAAATAAAAATACAGTGATATCGTTTTAGATGGATATTCTAAGGAAGGGGAAATGATATGGTTATAATGAGATTTATCGTCATAGGAGGCACTGCTATAAACAGGTTTCACGTTGTGTATATAAAAAATAAAGTCCCAATTATCCGATTAGCTTTAATTTACATTTTTGATAAAGAAGATTTTGCACTGGAATTTTGCTTTTAAACTTTTGAATTTGTTTCCCAAATTAAAGCCGATTCGAATGCAAAGGTGGGTCTAGAAAATATTTTCTGGGAGGCGCGAATCGAAAAACTAATACTGGGACTAACAATAAGTATAAATTTGTTTGTTTTTCGGATCCGCTCGTGAGGGAGTTTGACGCTCATGAGCTAAGGAAATGGCTGTTATACACAGTTTTAAATTTGATCATGGAGGTACAAATATGCTCTTACTCCCCACCTTCTCAAAATTAGTTTCGTCCTCCGCCAAATGAATCAACATACCGAGAAGAAGGGAAAAGTTTTGAATATCCTACGGTTGGAGGTTGATTAACTGCTAAACTAGTTTCTCGTCACCGTACAGGGTCCCGAGTTCGCTACCACACTTGAAAACGTGGCTTTTTTTTTTTTTTTTCGAGAAATGTAATTTGGATCCGCCAAATGGAGGACACACTGAAGGAAGGGAAAGAAATATTTAATAGAAAACAGTTCAAAGGCGGTTCTGGAGCACATTTTCGGCGGTGGGGGAACAAAACTAGAAATCCAACTTGGAGATCTATAATAAGTGTGTAAATTTGTATTATTCTTGTAGGGAAAGGTGCTCTGTGCGCCCCCTCTTGATCCGCCCTTGTCCTAGTGTCTATTTAATTTAGAAATAAATGTATTTTTTCCAAATCAAAAATAAACATATTCTTTGTGCTTGAATTGATGAAATTAATATTCAAAAATACTTGAATCAGATAGAACTTGTATCATCATCAAACATTTTCAATCCATTGCAGGATAGAGGTCTCTCTGTTATGATACATAGGCGTAGCATGGGTGAAGGAAATATAGAGAAATCGGCCTTAAATTTACCACGTTGGCTGGACGTGTTGGCAAGCTGGACCTGCAGTTTAACAAATGTTCCAATTTTGGAGAACTTACACGTAATGTATACTATATATATTGTATTTTACGCTATACATAATGTAGTGAATGCTATTGCTCATACTATTTCAATGATGTTTTGGGTCAATAGTTAAAATAGTTAAAGAGTTCCACACGTACCACATAATTGTTAGCAAAATCGTGTTTTTTCTCATGTTGGGCGTGCGAAAGAGTCCGATGATTGCTTGCGAGAAGGACATGGTCTGGAAACCCTGTTCGGTTTTTGCTTCGTTGTTCAAAGATACCTTGGTTTGAGAGTCCATTTTAGATTTCTGTAAGAAAGAGGAAAGCATGGTTTGCGGTAAGGTTGAATTTTGGAGATTTACATGACGCGCATACATACAAATCGGTTGCCATTTTTTGTTCCAAAATACCAACATACATATATTTTTTTATATCTGATTTCGAGCTCCATTTTACCTTTAATATTAGAGCGAAAAAAGAATTGAAAAGTGAAAAGAAAAATCGAACATTTTGGCTTGTTTGTGTTTTATGGCGCAAGGACATCAATAATTACGTTGCACCAAGACTTAGTTTTTCCTAGGAATCCAGATCATCACAACCTAGGGAACCCAGGGTTTCATCGTAAATGACCCAGGGGTGAGTCATAATTCTGTGAAGTAGCCTGGGACAATAAAATTCTATCTACCGAAAAAATCCACGAACCTGGTTCATAATTAAAGTGATACAGCTGAAGTCGATTATGACGGCATTCAAGGGACGGCTGTAACCCTCACGCAATAGCTGATTAATAATTAAAAAAGTTGCTATATAGCTTTAAATTTCATAAATGGTATTTTTAGCACATAAACGTGCTTTTATTTTAACGCCGCCTTTATCTTGGAAAACAAAATATTATCTCAATTTTGTTTCGTAAAAACTTTTCTATTTTACAACTGTTTTAAATTTTAAGAGCGATTATGGGATAAATATGCATGGGAAATCAGAAAAAGAATAAAATGCAGAGATGTTCATAGCAATAATGTTTTCATCAAAAGGAGAGGCTGAGTTTACTCGTTATTGTTTTTAATTATGCAATAAAAAATGAAAAATAAAATTGCTAATGGCATCGAAAAGTTGGCCGTATTTTCAGTTCTGAGTTAACTTTGTTTCCTTCTAAAAGCAGATGACTGCATTGTCATGACTGGCGCATGACTGGCGTGCGGGACAGACGGAAATTGGGAAACGGTTTTAAGGGCGTTTAAAGTGGTTTAACCAGATTAAGTTGAAAGTCACTCAATGTTAATAAAACAAAATGATATGAAGAGGGGGCAAAAACCTTTCAATAACTGAAAGCTGTAAAACGGAGAAGAAACGTGGCTAGAAATATGCACAAGAAGTATTTGATTTCGTATTAGAAAAGACAATATGACTTATTTTTATCCCGATCAATCAGATCCCCGATTTCTGGAAATTTTACGATGTTAGGACTAAGGTAAAATATTGTTATTTGTATGGGGCTAGCGCGGGGACCCGGATCGTGACGTCATGATGGAGTTGTCGTTACAACTGAGTCCGATTGTAATTGAAGAATTACAAATTACTATTTTGGTAGGTTTTGAGTCTTTCATCTCAAGCTAGCTTTTAGAGCTATTTTAAATGGAGCCAATAACACAATGAGAGCTTTGAATCATTTACAAGGAATTCATATTTTTGAATCTGGATTCTGCAGCTTAAAACGCAGGTTTACAAGCCTAATACAAAGTCAGTAAATATTCAGAAGAAGACAGTAATCTGGTCAGGCCAGTAGCTACACGCTTATTACAAGGGGGAGGGGGGAGTGGCTGAGAAGGCTACAGGGTGCTTAAAATTCGTAAATGTTTTGATGTATCTTTTTATTATTATATTTAATAATACTTATAAGTTAGTATATAAGCAGAATAATATATTTAACGTTAATAAATAAATTTCTTAAATTTTGCATTTAAAATTTATAAACTTTAGTACACTTCTCTATAATTTCTTTTACCCTTATTAAAAAGCAGGTGAAGATTAAAACCTCTGTAAAAAACATCATTTATAGAAGATCTACCATAGAAAGCTGTTTTGAATACATTTTTAACGTCGAAGAATGATTTCCATAGTAATGTACAATTTCATACAAAGTAAAAAATTTCAAATAATATTTTACAATAATTTATTTTGAGAGAAAGTATTTTCTAGGAGGGAGGGTTGGCTACATTTCTAGGGGCAACACAGCATCCTCTGGCCCCAGTCTAGCTACAGCTCTGATTTTGGTGACCCAGTGCGCCACCATATGGCCATAAAAGTAATGACGAATCTAAACATCACTTTCTCTCTCTTTTACCTCTTGTATTAGTACTTCCTTGATGTAGCTCAGTGTCAGAGATTTGCCGTTCACTTTAGCCACACGATAGATACTTTTAGCAGCGTCGTCCATTCGACCTCTTGTCATAAGCCAACTTGCGGATTCAGGAACAAAACTGCAACCGAAAACATGTGACGTCAGACATTTTGCTTATCTCGTATACCATCACAAAATTTATTCATAATTAAACATTTTGAAAAAGGAAGTACAGTAAAACCTCTGAGTAGCGGACACCACGGGTGCCCATATGTGTGGCAGAGTGGGGCGCGAGCTACCCTAGCCGTTTAACCCGCGAGCAGGCCTCGCGTGGTGCTTTGCACCCCATCTAATTATATAGCATTATTTCATTAAAAACGCCCAATTTTGCAGGGCGGGTATAAATCCCAAAAATATTGTGACTTTGAAGGCAACAGGAAAGATTTTGGCCAGTTTCAGAAGCAAGGGTGGACGGTGCTTTTTCACAAATTGTAAGTTGCGGGCTGTGAAATACCCCACGAGCCTGCTCGCGGGTTGAAAATTTGATTTGTTCGGACCTGCTATACATTTACTTTCAAAAGTTTCACAGTCACTAATAAGGTAACAAATAAGGTACTTTTTTAGCTCGGCGCAGTATAGCCCAGATGCTCTTGCGCCATAAAAAAGCCAAACAAACAAAAAATTTTTTAGTTCATTAGTAATTGTCCAGCAGTAGCAATTATTTTTGCAGCGTTTAGGTACTTTGTACATTCACTAAAATTGTCGACAGCTTTGAGAAGGAGAGAATCATTTTTCTCAGCCGCCCTAGAAGTACTCGTGTAGGCGTCCGTGGCGGACACCCATGGACTTGAATACCTGTCCGCTATTCGGGAGGGCTAGAGGATAACAAGCATTGGGAACGGAAATTGGGAAAGTGTCCGTTAAACAGAGGTATCCGTGAAAGAAGTTTTACTGTATAACCTCGAATAAGGATCTTACATATATTTTGGTCAAAATTGAAAGTTTCGTTTTGTGTTTTAAGGGATAAGGATAGCTAAGGTCATATTACTCTAGGCATTGCTGTTTTTCAAGGATCCGAATTAGTCGTCTGTGGAATTAAACCCCGAATTTTGGGATGACAAACATATTGCCTACACATCGTACGACGCAGAATTGGTAGAAAATAAATTCGTAAGCTATAAGATTTAAAAAAAAATAAATAAAAAAAAAATAAACTGATAGTATACTATAGTTATACTATAGGAAGGGGACTCAAGCTCCCCATAGTATATCAAGACATATTATTTTCTCTAAGGCCGCATCACTTAACCTTCTTTAAAACTACTTGAACTCCCCCATGAGTTTCGAATTGTTACCCTACTACTACCATTTAATAAAGTTTTAGCGAAATATGTCGGCGATTTCTCTTCTATATTTGTTAATTTTAAACTCGCTCTTTTGAAGGCTTGTAGAAGAATTTCTTAAGGAAATTAAGTTTTGACTCCCATGACTCAAACTCAAGCTCTTGAAGCATATACAATATCACTTTTCAATAAGAGACACTCATGGGACCGGACATTTTGTCTCTTAAAGAGGGGTGTCCCTTCTTCGGAGGTACATGTGTCATTATTCAAAAGGCCTGGGGGACCAGAGGATAGTCCCTTACATAGAGGTCAGAGGTGTTCCTTATGGAAGGTTGCACTGTATTACAAAGTCGGATCAAATTGCCCTTCTCAGGGTCGGCACAATTTCCACGAAAGGGGTTGTTAGTTGACCACGACTGGTACAACATATTAATCTTCAAAAAAGTAAATTGTTTCAAGGTTTCGGGGAAAAATAAGGAAGACTCTTAATTTCATCGCGAATTTACAGTTCAAAAAGTCTGAATTTAAAATTCGCTAACGTGAGTACGACATTGAGGCTACGTTAGTTGTATCTAACGCTTGGATGTCAACCTTGAGGTTAGTGGATCGTGTCCTGTCTGGGACAAGTTTTTTTTCCTTCTTCAATACGCTGCCTGTCCCTTGAGGGACCGTGTGTTATACCAGTTGTGATTGATCAATTGACGAGCCTTCTCATGTTAACCCGCGAGCAGACGCGCGGGGTGTTTCACACCCCACAACTTACAATTTGTGAAAAGAACCGCCCACCCTTGCTTCTGAAACTGGCCAAACTCTTTCCTGTTGTCTTCAAAGTCACAATCTTTTGGGGTAGGGTGACAAAGTGAAAATTCCAGTTACTGTTCCCCGTAAAATTGGACATTTTTTATGAAATAATGCTATATAATTAGATGGGGTGCAAATCACCCCGCGCGCGTTCTCGTATTCCTCTAATCGACGCACCTGCTCGCTGGTTAATTGTAGATGCCCTACGAAGGGCAATACTATCTGATTTGGCAAATGCTTCGGAGCCGAAAATGCCGACATCGAACTTTAACATTCTTGGGTACTTCATACACGTAATTCGGAAGTTTTTCGAAGTGATGATGCGGTCTGTTGAATGGGGGGCAAAACAGATGTTAAGAATTTTTTAAATAAGGGCAGAAAAGGTAGGTGGGAGATTGGAAGTATGGTGATTAGGTTTTACTATATGTACACTGTGTCCGTAAAGTCATGGTGCACTTTTGACCGGTCACAGGAAATCAACGAAACAAGATAGAAATGTGAAATCTTCACCAAATAAAAGGAAAACTCTCCAAGTTTCCGTAGTATTATGTGCAAACGTGTGCGCACACAGGTGATGACGCAACACCAGGAACTGCGCAGCAGCGGATCAGTCCACGTCCACGCCAGTCGAGATGTGGACGGTACAGAGGAAAGTTCAGTGTGTTCTGTGGCTTGCTAAATTCGAATCCGTGACCAAAGTGCAACGTGAATATTGTCTTGTGTACAACGAAGCGCCACCACAAAGGAATACCATTAATCGGTGGGATTAGCAGTTGAAGGATACCGGCAGTTCGTTGGACAAACCCCGTTGTGGTAGACCTACCGGTAAGTGACGAGTCTGTAGAGGCTACATGGGAGAGTTACCTAAGGTGCCCTAAAAAATCTGAGCGTGCGTGTGCTCCTGTGACCGGTCAAAAGTGCACCATGACTTTACGGACACGGTGTAGTTTATTTTAATATTTAACAGAATAAACTGTGCAGGTTTCCAAATTAAATATATTAAATTATAATTATTTCTACATTAATAGTTATTCCCTTCGGCATCTCGAGCTCCAAACCCTCTTGATCACGTGATTAACACCTACAATTCCAGTCCAAATACCGAGAAGCACGGGGCACCAAGGCGTTTTTCGTTTCCCTTCGTATATACGAGCAGGTCCCGGTCAAGCTAAAGTGGAATATTTGGTAAAAGTATTTGGCAATTGTGTTATCCCTGCGGAGGGTAATAATACCTTAACATCTTTACATACGGAGAAAGAGAGCGTTGTTTCCTGTCCTCATTCGTCTAGCGGTCCAAGACACTCCGGGCTAAACGGAGGGACCCTGGTTCGAATCCAGGATGGGGAAAGCGTCTCTTTTTCTCCAAAATTACACAAGCTCTAGTTTGAGCTGTAATTAAAACGTGGGTGGCAAAAATTATTGTATAATAAATTCCCCCACGAAAACTCACAAAATTCTCGCCCCGGAGGCTTTCTTGTGTTGACCATATTTGGCAATTGTGTTATCCCTGTGAAGGGTAATAATACCTTAACAATTTCTTAGGTATTCGTCGTACAGATTACGAATAATCACATATTCGTTCTATTGGAGATCTATCCCATTGTTAACTTTCCATTTCCTTAATTAAATTTCCACTACCTTCTTGTGTATACTTAAGAATAAATTATTACTGTATTATTAGATAAGACTCAAGAAAAGCTGTAAGGCGTATTTTAACTCTGTAATGTAGATACTGTTTAATTTACAAGACGTTTTCTTTAAGGAGCGATTTTTTTACCATTTGTAAACGAATAGAAATTCTTCAGAAGCATAAATAGGCCTATATGATTATTTTTTACATATACACAGATACTAGTAATAAAAAATAGAAAAATCATTAATAAATGAGAATGTGGTTACCTGGTAACTATAAGAGACACGGATGACACGGCCCAAGCGTACGCTAGTACATAGTGCCAGTCGCCCACCGCATATACTATAAAAGGCATAATAGTAGCTGTAAAGGTATAGGAGAGAGACCATACTGCCAGACTGATTATTCTGTACTTCGGCCCCACGTACTCAATTGCTAAAACAACAATAACGGGTCATCCATTTTATAAAAAAGAACAAAATTGTACTCTATTATGGAAAATTGTACACTATATATAACTCAGGGTTGTCACCATTTTGTGAAGGCCACTTAAAAAGATTTCACTGAACTTACGGGCAAGCGGTTTTGTTTCAGCAAATTCCATAAAGAACCCAGCAGTAATTCATTATTTAATTATTTGCTGTTAGAGTAAACATTAAATTAATGTGACTTCACTAATCATAAAAAAAATATACATCAACATTTTGTTTTCAAATCTTGCAATTTTTTTAATTGTAAACAACAGTAGATGGCGCGGACCATGGTCTACAAGCCGCATGTATAAGTATACAAGTATTCTATAAGCTTGGTGTGGCATTATAAAGTTATAACGGCATTATGAAGCTTTATAAAGGCACTATAATGCTATTAAGTATCACAGCGACGCAATTCGTATTACAATGCGATTACAGCACTGTGGTACAAGTACACGATGATTATAATATTATTAGGAACATTATAATGATGTGAATGTAGTATAGTGGATATGATAAATTTATGAAATATCCCGGTGCGTGCGATAAACATGCTGGAATATGCGTATTATATTATTATAAGCATATTATTATATATTTTCTTTAATGCGCAATAGCTTTACAAAATAATTTATTACATTATACAATAATATCTATATTATGACATTAAAAAATTGATTTGATAAAAAATACTCTTGAGCACTTAGTCATTTTTCCGAATTTTTTAATAAATGCATTGCATTTTTATAATTTGAAAATATATTTTGGGTTTTGTTTTTTTAAGTTAAAATAAAATAAATTTCACAATATTTGCAGTAAAAATGAAATTTAATTAGAAGTTAACATAACAGGATGTCTACTGATCTGGAAAATATGCAATCAGAACCGCCGACAAGCTCCGGTCATTTCACTGGGAGAGTCTGGACCACCCACCATACAGTCCGGACCTCGCCCCTAGTGATTTCCACGTTTTCGGTCCGCTGAAGAAGTTCCTGGCAGGACAGCGATTCACGTGCAACGATGAAGCCAAGACAGCAGTCCGACGGTGGTTCCACAGTCAGCCGGACGAATTCTACCACAGGGGCATCTCAAATTTAGTGCTGCGATGGGACAAATGTCTGAACCGGTGTGGGGGACTATGTGGAAAAATAGTGTAAGATACGTAGAATAGTATGTATATTTGTAATTACCTGTATGTACCTTATTTTGGCTAATAAAAAATAGGGGCAAAGACTTTCTGATTCGCCCTCGTATAATAAACCACACGGGACCGTTAAAATATTTTGTTAGAAAGAGATTTTCGCTATAACGGAATTCTTAATGAAGTCTTAATATGATATAGAATACTGACCTAAGTATAACATACAAAGCATTTGGCAGAATAATTAAATTGGTCTAAAATGATTTTGTGAAATAAAATTCGAACATTAGAGACTAATCTAAATTAAACGTTGCTAGAAGAACTAGAAATCGGGAATGGACTAGAAAGTAGGAAAGGCTGCGAAAAGTCGTTTTAAATGGTACTTATTCTTTCTGTATGTTTCGAAACTGCTGCAATTCATTTCTTGTATTTTGAATTCTCTGCCCTTCAATTGCTTTTTTGCGTAATTGAAAGGAAAATTCCCCTGGAAACGTCCCTCTGCTAAAGATATATAACAGCTGAACTCTTTAAAACAAGCATAATTCATAACCATGAAATCTGCCCTTCTCTTTTTTTTGTCAGTATCACCGCATTCTGAAAGAGAATCTCGTAACAAGCTACGGCTTTATATTCTCTTCCATTTCTAACCCAAAACTAAAATAATTTAATATAGATCTTCTGTTACATTGCTACAGCTTTTATGTTTCCCAAGTTATGTATCAAAAACTTTTGCACGTCGGGTTGAATAAAATTATTATTATTATTATTATTAAACTGAGTATAAAGAAAATTTTTATTATAGAAAAATTTCTAAAAATTTACTTCGTTTAATTGGAAATTTTAAAACATTACTTTAATGGCATTTCAAAGGGTGCTTAATATCGGTTTTGTAATAACTAGGGGTATAGTCGACGCCTATCGGCGCTAGGGTACTTCTTTTGGAGACCTAGCGGCACTAGGACAAAATTTTAGGAAATCATACATTTTATAAACAAAATTCTGTTCAAGTAGTAAATAAAAAATATGTGGATTCGACAATTCTATTAAGAAAATTGTGTTTTAGAGCAATGACCCTAAAATTTTGAATAAATCAACTAAGAATCGTGGGAATTTAAAGGAAATGACACCTTAGAACGCGTATCATAAGCTGTGTTACAAAAATAGAAAAAACCACAATGCGTTGTTTTACACAACAAGGGCGAAAAGGCGGACTTTTGGCTATATTTTTCAATTGTTTTCTTTATTTTATTAGCTCACTTCAGAAGTGCATTCCAGATTTAATTTGGCTTGGGCACATGTGTTTGTATCACATTTTTATTATTATTTTAAGGGAGCTGTATGCTGTTGGTACTGTCGGATCCAGAGGGACATTTGGAGAGTCTTGTAATGCCAGCTCAACAACTCATAAATAATAATAATTTCTGCCCCTATCAGATTAATGGGCTATTGACTGGTTGGGGTTCACTGATTCCCCCCCCCGCTCTGGATCCGTTCCTGATTTAAAAGAGCGCTAAGTTACTTTAGGACTACACCACTGGTAATTAATAACGGATTCTTTGTTGCATTAGCATTCGGTGAAACGATCATAAAGCATATAAGACAATCTGAACCGTAAAATATATATTCATAATTTTTGATTCAACAGTGAACTACATTTCCAAGTTGATAATATTTCATCACAACTTCGTTAATCATTTCCATCGCAAAATTGACGTTATCAAAGGTAATCTTCGTCTTCGTCACGATTACGGCTCTGTTTTTATGTGTGAATATGTCATATATATATATTCTTACTTCGTAATTTTTATGGTTTCGGCAAAGATTGACCAAAAAAAGTTTTACGCAAATGTACATACGCATCGCATGACGCTTTGTAAAATATGAGATTTCTTCACGTCATAAAACTGATATAAAACTGCCATAAAAAATGACAGAAGTGCATTACGTATAGATCAAAGTTCGTTGAAAAGTTTTGGAAATTTTTTTTCTTTTTTTTGGGAGGGATTTTTGGAAATACCCGCAATTTTTTTAACGTTGAAAATGTTATTATTGAGGTTATTTTTTAAAAAAAAAAACAAGCGTTAAAAAATTAAATATTTTATTAAAGCTTTGAAAGTTTAGGATAATTCATTAATACACCAACAAATAAATTAATTCGATCACGGCGTTAAAGAAACCGGTATGCCGTTTTGACGAAGCGGCACATTTGAACACATCGATGGTAAATGGAAGACTGATCTATTATTTTAAAATTCCGTACACAAAAATAAATATCGTTGCCAAATATAGAAATAGAAATGATACATAATATTTGTTACCAGATAAGGAAAGTGACATTATGTACAATATTTGGAAAACGTCAAATAAAAGGACAGAAGCTGGCATGTTGCCAATTTTATGAATTGTGCTTATTAAGTTTACGTTACTTGATACCCCAAGTGGCAACAGTAGAGGAAGCCATTAATGCAAAGAATACATAGTATTTCTATTGTTAAATCCAATAATGGACTTCTACTTTTATTAAAATCTGACGGGAAACAAATAATGCTTTTTTGTTTCC
>QLNU02013841.1:16177-40515 GCA_006491805.2 Dysdera silvatica
TGTTATGATATTTTGATATTAGATACGCTTTTCGTAATTATTCGCGCCCACATATTTTCTAAAAATATTTCTAAAAGAGTCTTTTCTCAATCCAATTATTCTGTAATCGATAAAATGTAATTTTCGTTTATTTTAGAAATAGAAATACAAGAACGGGTAATATTTAAAATAGTGTATATATGTATGTTCTTTTATTCTATATTAATATTGGCTATATATGGCCTGCAAAAGGGTTGCTGGTATCTAACTGGAAGGAGACCCACACGCTGAACGTATGTGACGATGTGTGGAACCGGCCAGGCCAGTAACCTAGTGTCCTACCCCGCCTTCAAGTGGTGCAGGCTGAGCTTTCTATTTATGTGGCAAATTAATATTTGCTACACGGATAGAAAGGCGGAAGGGGAGGGCTAATTCACCAACCCGTCTAGCCAGCGTGGTGAAATTATGGCTAATTCCTCCATTATGTTGACACACCAGAAACCATGGCCCCTAGTCTCCAGGTGCTGGAGTGCTCCTGATCAAGGCAGCGGTCAGTGTGGCATGAAAGCAGGGGGTGCTAAGAATCACTGGAATGGCCCAGGCTGCCGTTTGTTATTGACCTTGGCTACGTTTAATGGACGATCCCTTGCTTCTGAAGCAAAACTTCAGGAATTGGAAGAAGAACTTGACAAGATCAAATGGGACATTGTAGGACTCAGTGAAGTTAGAAGAAAAGGTGAAGAGTTGGTGGAACTTAAAAGTGGACATTTGTTTTATTATAGAGGAACGGAAACTGGAAGAACAAGTGGTGTTGGCTTCTTAATCAACAAAAGAATTAAAGACTGTCTTCTGGAAGTTGAAAGTACATCAGATCGAGCAGCGAGGCTCGTTGTTCAACTAACCCAGCGATACCAACTTCAGATAGTACAGGTATATGCACCAACATCAAGCCATACCGACGAGGAGGTTGAAGAATTTTATGAAGAAATCAAAGAGTTACACACCAAAGGGAAACAACATATCAAGCTCATCATGGGGGATTTCAATGCAAGAATTGGACAACAGGAACAAGGAGAGACATCGGTTGGTAAATACGGATATGGGGAAAGGAATGAACGTGGCGATCAACTCATCGAATTTGCAGAAGCTGAAAACCTTAGCATCATGAATTCATTTTTTAAGAAGAAACCGCAAAGAAAATGGACATGGAAACACCCAAATGGGGGAACTAGTGAAATTGACTATATCCTGGCAAACAAGAAATCAATTATTGAAGATTGCAGCGTACTGAACAGATTTAATACTGGAAGTGATCATCGAATGGTGAGATGTAAAGTGCACTTAAATACTAAATTAGAACGACAGAAGCTCATTAGGAAACAAGTAAGTAAGAGGGTGGATCTAATGAAACTGAAAGTAAATACCGAGGCATTCAAGTTGGAATTAAAAAATCGCTTTTCTGCACTGGAAGGACTTATTGAAGAAATTGATATCTCAGAAGCAAATGAAAACATTGTTAAGACAATAGTTGAAACTGCTGGGGAAATTGGTGGTGTAACCTGTAAAAAGCACAATAGCAAATTATCTGAGAAGACGAAACAGCTCATGAAAAGGCGAAGAGATATGAAGGTGGACAATCAAAATACCAGTTCCAGGATTGAGTACATAGAACTTTGTAAAACTCTGCGCAAAAGCATGAAAGAAGACATAAGAAAATTCAACTGTGAGCTAGTAAGGAAAGCCATTGAAAATAACAAGAGCCTTAGGGTTGTTAAAGGAAGTTTATCTGTTGGGAAGAAACACATCATTGCATTAAAAGGAGAGGATGGCACCGTAACAAGAAATAGGGAAGAAATACTTAGAAGAGTTGAAGAATTCTACAAAAATCTATACGAAAGTAACAGTGGATTAAACGAAGACTCTGAGATAGTCGAAGGAACAGCTCCTAAAATCTTAAAAGAAGAAGTTTCATTTGCAATAAAAAGTATGAAGAAAGGAAGAGCCCCTGGTGATGATGGTATTACATTAGATATCCTAAAAGAAGCTGGAGAATATGTAGAAGACATACTTGCAAAATTCTTTACCAAATGTCTTAACAGCGGTAACATACCAAACCAATGGGATTCTGCAACAGTAATTCTTTTGCATAAAAAAGGTGATAAAGAGGATTTGAAAAATTACCGACCAATTAGCTTGTTACCTGCTATTTATAAAATCTTCACAAAAGTGCTAACACATCGCCTGCAGAAAAAATTAGATGCAGCTCAACCAAGAGAACAAGCTGGATTTCGAAGTGGATTCAGTACAGTGGACCATATTCAAGTATTAAGAGAATTAATTGAAAGAACACATGAATATGAACTTCCATTGTGTGTTGCATTTATTGACTATGAGAAGGCCTTTGACTCTATTAAAACATCAGCAGTCATCAACTCTTTAAGATCAACAGACATTGAGGATGTGTACATTGACATGGTGAAACGTGTGTATAAAAATGCAAGTGCAAAATTTCGGTTACATAAAGATACCAAAACTATCAAAATTGGTAAAGGTGTGAGGCAGGGAGATACCATTTCTCCAAAACTTTTTACTTCAGCTTTACAGATGATTTTTCAGCAGATAAATTGGAATAACAAGGGAATAAAAATAAATGGTGAATATTTAAATCATTTGCGGTTTGCTGATGACATTGTTATTTTTTCAACGAACCCATCAGAACTCCAAGACATGGTACAGGAGCTCTCAACTAGAAGTAAAGAAGTTGGACTCAAGATGAACCTACAAAAAACTAAGATCATGTTCAATAATTTTGTAGAGGAAACAAAAATACAAGTTGACAACATTGAGCTAGAAATTGCTGATTCATATATTTACCTTGGCCAGCTGATTTCAATGGATGGCAACATTATGAAAGAACTCAACAGACGTATTAAACTTGGCTGGAGTGCATTTGGAAGAAACAGTTTTATCCTGAAGGGGAAATTGCCTTTGTGTCTAAAAAGAAAGGTCTTCAACCAGTGTGTATTGCCAGTCCTCTCTTATGGATCAGAGACATGGAGTCTAACTGTTGGAGCAATAATACGAAAGCCAGACAACGCAAAGGAGCACGAGAGGTGCATACTCTTGGAATAACTAGGAGAGATCGAAAAAGAAACACTTTGGTGAGAGAGTAAACTAGAGTAGAGGACACTCTCACGTTGCTTTTTAAAAAGACTGAAATGGCGATAGCTGGGCATATTGGGTAAGAAGAACTAGATGTCTGATGGACAAATTAAAAATTTGAACTGGATTCCAAGAGACCACCGAAGACCTAGAAAACGTCCTCAAACTAGATGGGTGGATGAAATAAGAAAACAGGTTGGGGTGACGTGGAAGCGAATTGCTCAGGATAGACTTGTGTGGAAAGCATTTGGAGAGACCTTCATCCAGCAGTGGATAGATAATGGTTGAATATGATGATGATGATGATGATGATATATATATATATTCTTTTTAATCTCATGAGAGTATAATACAGCGTTTCGTTTCAATGTACTTTTGATATATCCTTTACCATTATAGTATTAATCTGTCTTCATTTTAAAACCGTATGTACGGCTTCGTCCTGTTCGGCTCAGAATGACCCTTGCTGTCCTTACACCATAAAAATATAACCAATCCATGTTTATTGAAGAACAACACCAAAATATGTTATACACATAATCCTAAAACTTGTTCTTTAAATACCTTCTCCAGTTCGTAGGCCGGCGTCCAACGTGGACAATAGTTTCCTTTCAATATACTCAGCGTTTGACAAATCTCAGCAAACCGCACTTGCCAGACGAAGACGGTACTCGCTTGCCTCAATAAGCAAACCTAACAGGGAAGGAAGATGTCCTATTCGCCAACTGAAAAAAGCTTGTCGCCATTGTGGACCGGATTTGTTACGAGGCATTAGGTTTCGCAATTAACCCTGAACGATTATCCAATCACAGCGTTGCAACCTGTGACGTCATAAGGAGGCTATCTGTTTTGTCTTTTAAGAGTTTATTTGTACCACAATGGATGAAATACAGTTTAATGAATGCATAAAGTTCAAAAATAAATAATTTAAATATGATTAATAATAAAACTAATATAATTAATAATAAAAAATAAAGTTCGTTTATTACGGTCTTATACAGCTTTAATTAAGAAAATTTAGAATCAGAAATATTAAATTTAACATGCAAAAGTATTATTTCACTGTATAATACAAAAAAGGCATGGAAGCAAATGCATTTCCATTTCTCCAGCATCCTGTTTTTGAATTCTGGCCTTTCAATTGTAATTTAAAGGAATGTTTGGATGAGAGTTTTGCTTTTTTTTCTTCTATTTCAAATTAATATGTCTAAAAATTGTGGACCCTCTAAAATAAATCTTTCTTTAATAAGCATCAATAACTTAAAGAAAAAAAGAAGTTAGCTATTAAACATTTTTCTGAATTTTTTTTCCGGCGTCTCGGTTTGAAGCCAAAATAACGAGTCTCGCTCGCCTTATGACGTAACAGGTCGCAACGCTGAGATTGGATAATCGTTCAGGGTCAATTGCGACATCTAACGCCTCGTGATTAGACGAGCCTTGCTTATGTGTACTTATAAATCATTTTTTTGTGCTTAGCCTTTATCACCTCTTCATCCCTCCTCCTTCTCCTCCTCCTTCTTCTACTGCTGCTGCTGCCGCTGCCGTTGCCTATAAATCTCTTCACAGTGGTGCTTTCCCTCCATTGCTAATTGACGTATTTTTCTCCTCCTATTATGTATCCACAATGCACTTTGTTCTAAATGTCATATTGTAAGATATTATTACCCTTCACAGGGATAACACAATTGCCAAATAATGGTCAACACACAAAGCCACCAAGGCGAGTTTTTTGGTGATTTTTTTCCTATACCAAAAAAGCTCTAGTTGAGTTCAAACGTGAGTGTCAAAATTATTAAGTTTAAATGTTATATTGGTAATATCACCATTTTGAAAGTTTAAATACGCAACGGATAAATTACCTATCCATTGTCAAATCGTGTTTTTTTTTTAATCTGAGATAATAAGTTACGCCATTTTCTTTTGTGATTTAGATCCTATTGTGGTTATAGCACTGGCATCTATAATGAGAATGTGTAACGCTTCTAGTTTCGACATAGTGTTTACTATGTCATCCGAAATGTATCCAACAGTGGTCCGAGGACGTGGTGTATCTCTTACAAGAATTTTCGGAGGATTGGCGACTATGGTCTCACCTTTTATATTTTCATTGGTAAGTACTGTAATAATTAAATGCATTAAAAAATAAAGCACACGGGTGATTCAGACTTTACTCATACTAAGATTATCATATTTGATAACTTTACTCATATTAAGCGTCACTATGGTAAATTTCGTGCACCACAATTTTCTGAATATTTCCTAATGAACTGGTTCCATTACAGGCCGAGTCTAAAATGGGGAAGTTGTTCCCTTTGGAGGTATTTGGTTTACTGTTCGTAGTCGGTGGCATGCTTACTCTCTTCCTTCCGGAAACAGCGGGGGAACATTTACCTCATACTCTCGAAGAAGGTGAAAATTTTGGAAAGACGCAATCTTTTTTCTATTGTCCGTTTTTACGAAGAGAAAAGTGAGTTTAACTATTTTTTATTAACGGGTATCTATCTATCTATCTATCTGTCTGTCTGTTGTGTGAACTATTGAAAATGTATTTCTTTTTTCTTTTTTAAATGCTCCATGTTCCTGCACATAACTCCAAATACTGAACCGTAAAGAACATATGTTGGGATACATATCTACCTGTATATAGAGAAGTGCTGGACAGTGTCATCAGCTCATCGAGCAATGGCTATGCCGTTGCACAGGCGTGTCGTCTAACGCTGACGAATTGATCCCCAGAAATTATTATACCAGTTTAACTTAGAACAGCTGATTAATCAAAACAGGGTATGGGTAGCAATACGGGAACTTTTGTTTATCAAGTTTCTACAAAATCTGCCGCAGCTATTATATTTGGCAAGCAATCGCCAAAAAACCGGTTATCCATCGCGTAGCCTCTCCAACTCCCCCACAGAAAAAATCAAATTTTTTCTGTGGGCTTTGATTTGATTGATTTCTTTGATTGACATTTACGTTAGAGCTCATCTCCTTAGCGTTGAACTGTAATTGGTTTGACTTCCGTGTGCTGAGTTTGGTTCCAAATGGGACTTCATGTTCGCCTTTTTATTTTTATTTCGTCTCAACTTCTCAGACCGAGGTTTGGTTCCCTGGGCGAAAGAGGTTCTGCTTCTTCAGAAAACCGTAAATCCTGACACACTATGACCTTAACCCAGTGGCGACTCGTGGCGCTATTTGAGTGAGGCAGAACTAAACTAATACACCAAACTAAGTGGCATTGCTGTCTATACCCGCCAAAAAACCGGTTTCGCTGACTGAGTAAATATATAGGTCACTGGCGTATACAGGGGAGTGTTGATGGGGGTTGTAAACTGATCCGGAGATGAGGCAGGATTTTATCGTACTACAGATGCAGGATTGTGGATCCACTTTAAATAGAAGGATGCCCAGAAATTTTTGTTCGTTAATAAGGTGATGAGACCAGAGCAAGCAGGAGTTTAAACGACCATGCTGACCACACGAAGGTCTTTTTACAGAGAACTGGCTTTTACAACAGTCTTTGATTTTACCATGTTTGGCACAGTATAGCCCAGATGCTCTTGCGCCATAAAAATCAAAACTATGTCATTAATATATATATATATATATATGAAATACAAAAAGCCACAATCCTAAACACGTGTCACATTGTCAGGAAGTTTCTAGACATGGCACATTAAGAAGTGATGTAAAAAGAGGCTTGGGAACATGGCGCTCTGCCCGTCCCAAAGCCTGTTTCCGCCAAGAATGGGCGAGGAAAACTTTTATATATATATAGGCTGTCGTTAGACGTTTATCCAATAAGCTAGTTTCAAAATTACCCACCTAACCATTGTAGCACCAAACAGTGTTACCGTTAATAAATATAAAATCCTTGCAAAAGATCTAGTGCATTTTATTTGAAACGGTACTAAGATTTATAATACAATACTACACCCTCATAAATTGCTAATGACCTCTCTCAAAGTTCGACAACTGCTGAAATTATACACCTCTTCCACGTTCAGGCATTGTAACTTCTTCAAAATCTTCTCACGTGTCTATAATACGACTACTGATTGCATCCACTTCGCACTTCACCTTAAATACCACTGACTATAATTTGCATAGTATAGCACGTTTTGGCGTAAGCGATAACTGGTTGATCCTGGAACTAAGATCACGCCTACGTGTGCTCCACCCCATTAACATATGCAAATTTCATGACCGTGCAGCAATTCCTTCTTGGTGTTCTTTTTTCATTTTCCGGCAGTGTGTATGTGTGTGTAACCTCCTTAATGAACACCCTTGTAATGCTACCACGTAATGCTGGAAAATCGAGCCGTCGTCAGCTACGCGACTGAAAGTACACTGATGCTATTTGATAGTGTCCTGTATGCAATATTATTGGATTTTATGGCTTGAATAAAAATGTTTTAAGATAAAGAAATTACTAATTGATTATCGTTTAGGATTAAACGCATTCAATTTTGTTTTATGAAATACAAAAATAAAAAATAAAAATATCTTGTAAAAATTCGGAAATCTATCCGCTATATTCTGTATTGTTTTCCTACGTTGCTAACACAGGAATAGGGATGACCACATCGTTAAAATTCAGTTATTATAAAAAGCAAATATTTTGTAAATATGCTAAAAATTAATATATAATTATGATAACTTTATAAATATATTAATTATATAAATACGCTAATAGCTACGCTATAAAAATATTAAATATATAAATATAATAATTATTTTATAAATACAATAAAACCTTTCTTAAAGGCTACCTCTATTCAGCGATCACCTCCCTTAATGATTACTTTTCTGGAAACTCATTTCCTCCTCAACCCCGTAGACCCAATTCTAAATTTACCTCCATTCAGAGACCACCTCTCTGAGCGACCGCTTTTTCACGGGTCCGACGGCTGTCGCCTTAGGGATGTTTTACTGTATATCACAGTAAAACCTCTCTTAACGACCACCCCTATTCATCTACCGTCTTCTTCAACGACCACTTTCGCTGGAAACGGATTTCCTCCAACCATAGGCCCAATAATTTACCTCCATTCGTCGACCACCTCTCTGAACGACCGTTTTTCACGAAACCGACGGTGATCGCCTTAGGAGGTTTTACTGTAATTATATAAATATGTGTGTGTGCTAATAATTACAATATGACCTTCCTAAATCGACCATCGTCGGTTAAGTGGAAAAGCAGTCGCTCAGAGAGGTGGTCTCTAAATGGAAGTAGATTTAACATTGGAGGGCCTATGGCGGGGAGCAATCCGTTTACAGGAAAAGTGGTCGTTAAAGGAGGTGGTCGCGGAATAGAGGTGGTCGTTACGAGAAATTCTATTGTATTTTATAAATACATTAATTATGCAAATGTGCTCTAATAATTATTTTATAATTTATTATATAATTATGCTTAATTAATAATTACTTTATAAGTTTCTAATTTTATAAATTTGTTGATGATTTTGGAAAAATACATTGATAATGATTTTAGAAAAACATGTTGCATAATGATTTTAAAGCTACTTTTACAGCCGGAGGCTATACAATAGATTGTCATGGTCATGTTTAAAATTTAATAAAAGCAAAATGAATTTCTCATTGGAAGTGCTTATATTCCAATGAAATCCAATTTCATGGTGCTCTATGGCCATTGACTGTTCGTCCAATGCTCCCAGTGATTGGCAACATGTCCAGTGTTGGAGGTTGCATTTTTCTCTGATGCCTCTTATTCACTGTTATCTACCCAGTTCCTATATACATATATCGATGGTAGCAGCAATAATTTTCCTTTGGCTTTAACACGAATGTTTATACTGTTGATTTTACTGTAATTCAGTGGCAACAGCCAATTCACTTTTTCCGCTCATGAAACGATAGCACAGTCATTCAAAGTATAATATTATGAACTTTAAAAATCATAATAAATTAACGAATGCATCAATGAATATAAAAATTATTAATTTCTATAAAGCAATTCATGTACTATATCTTCATACTTCAACTAAAACTTTTTTGTGTGCAGTTTAGGAGCTGATGACTTTTTTGTGGAGGTTATTATTTTTTTGTTTTGTTTCACCTGCTGAATTTACTGTGTTGCATCTTCATGAAACCAAATGATTAAGTATTGCGCAAAAAATAGAAATCTATCATATAGTTTTGGTCTCATGATCTTAGCTCCAATACTTTTGGATTTGATGGAATTATAAAAGTTTGCCATTGACTAACATAGTGTATATCGTGGCGCCATCTATGGAGTAAGAATTAAATTAAAATTGGGCAGCCCGCGAACTTTAATTTAGATCTTTGTTGCCCGGCATAGTAAAAGAAAAGAGAAGCAAACACGATCACAAATATAAAATTGTAATAAAAGAGAGATGTTACCAAAATAAATAGGAGCTCGAAACCGCACAGTAACTGTGATAGATATGAAATGCGGCTTATGTTACGCAGAAAGCCCATTGCCAACATCGTCCATCGTTTCGTTCACCTTTCAATGACGACTGCAAAATGTTTCCGTTCTGGCTTTTCTCAAAGTCAGAAAGTTAACATCAACAACTAATGGCAATGCCCACTTGTTGATACCAGATCCATCCACTTCTGGTGGAAAGTATCTGATATTGTAATGTAAACAATATGGTCATAGGATCATAATCCTTTGTCTTCCGATTTTGTAGTTTGTATTTGCTGGCAAATCAAAGGATTCGCCTATATCAGCGGTCGCCAACCGGTGGTCCGCGAGAAAATTTTGGTGGTCTGCAGCAAAATCTGGACATTATGTGCATTTTAATGATTTATTAATAATAAAACAAAAATAATATTCTAAGTGATTCTCATATTCTGAATGCAATTTCCACCTTTATATTGCACTAAATTCACGAAATGTGGTCTGCGGGATTTAAATTACACTGGTTAATAGGTCCGAAAGGTTGCGACCGCTGGCCTATATCATCAGTTTGGACGAATTTTCTGACGATGGTGGACGCTTGATTTTCCACCGAAACAATTGTAAAATGTATCTCCAGCTCAAATTAAACTGCGTTTGTGTGTAATTTGTTTTAAATATTATTTTGCGCAGTGTATCGCTCATATTTCTCTCATATATCATCGCTGTTGGAGGAACAAGGCAATAATTAAAAAGAAACATTATTTTCAACATTGTCCAGTTTGGAAAATTTTATTTTTAAACTCTTTAGTGCCGCCCCTCGAGAGGTGCCGCCCTAGGTCTGTGCCTTGTGTGCCTACTTAGAAATCCGCCACTGACGTCCACGCTTGCTATAATTAGTGCTGTTCTCAAATTTAGTAAATACCAGACTTTAATTAAACAAATACGCTTATAATTCGTTCACGAAAAGTAGTTCGATAATGTCGTTAGAATTAACGGGAGCTGATGTCGCAAACTGGCTAGCTGATTATAGCAGAGGGTAGGACGTCATTTCAGAACTGGTTTTTAGCGAACGTTTGTCTGCGCCAACAACCAGTTCTGAAATGACGTCCTCCCCTCTGCTGTAATCGGCTAGGCCGTTTGTGACGTCAGTTCCCGTTATTTCTAACGGTACCATCGAACTACTTTTCGTGAACGAACTATATGTTTTATGTATTTGATCATTATTTTAATGGTTTATGTCCGAAACGTATATTTAATTCTGTTAACGTAAAAAAAGGAGCGAACTATATCGCACTGGTGGAATCATGTTGCTCTGCACCTTGTCAGTGCAGCAGGTTAGCTTTGCAGCGAGTATAGTATTAAAAATCTAACCCCCCCCACTCCAGCATTCTCTAAAAACGTGACTTTCATCCGACTCATCCCTACAAAATAGACAAAACCTGTTTCTATGATGGCCACCACCAACCACGGAGGAAGGGGTTTTCCTCGTAGATAGCCTATAACTAGATGGCATAAAATATCATGCACTAATCAGAAAGATTAAATGTTAAAATATCTGAAATTGAAATATGTGAACCAATGGTCACACAGCATTTTGAAGATACCGTTTTTCTTTGAATCATCGAATGACTGGGAGCGATCAGTACGAAGGGTGGCGACGATTTAAGAACACCACGTACTGCTGACTCTTTGATAATATTAGGCGCTGGCTTTGGTTCCCCTGTTCTCCACAAACGAACGAATAACTAATCAACTCGTTGCGGAAATAGTTAAGCAATTTTGCGATAAGTCTGTTACGTTGAACATCAAGGGTAGCATCAAAAACTCTTTCTATACCTATTAGGAATGAGGAGAGCTTCTACCTGCGGCCAACTTTTCCTACATGGTTTTTTTTTTTTTTCCCCCATCTCATAGAGAAATGTAGGGTAAAATGTGAAATAAAAAATCCCTTTATGTTTATTTACATGTTGTATCCTTTCGAGTTCAAAACCTAAAACGCAATTCAAAGTATATTATTAGTGAACTAATTCTGCATCCATAAATTTATATTCCGTTTCCTTGTCTTTCAGAACGGCGTCTCAAAGATCAAACAGCTCATTAGAATATCCCGTTGCACCTTGCAACGTACACGGATTTTCGGGCAGTTTTACAAGAAAAGTGGATGATACTCCACCGAACGATTCTGAAAATACGAATCATTGTTAAGAACCATGTGGCTGGTCTCCTTGGAAACTCACTGGCTGTTTAGGAAGAGTGCAATAAAGTTCAAGCTGGGTAAACCATTTGCACACAAGAGATACGTTGTTCATCAATTTAGAAAGTAATCATTCTTTTTTTCAAAAGAATTGTCTAAATCAGCAATTTCGATGCAAAATTTATTTACAAGAAGGATCTAAATCAGCAAGTCGGAGAGACAAAAGAACTATCTCAATCAGCAATTCTGGAATTCCAAATCTTCGAGCTTCGAGACAATGGCTTTGAGGTGATCCTATAGTCAACGATCACGTATCCGCTGTCAGTTTATTTTTCTTTCCGTTTTGGCAACAAGCAAAAATAAAATTCGAAAATTTCGATTTTTCGCAGTTATTTAGTTCCTGACTCAAATTTCTGTTCAACTTTTCTTCTGTTCAACTGTTGACTCAAATTTCCCATTGTTCAGCGCCGTAATTTTGATAATCGACAAATTTCGGAAAAAATTTATCCGCCGCCAAATCATTCTTCTCATCTTTAATGGCTTCAATCAGGGCAGATAAGGGGGGGAGCCGGGGAAAATTCCCGGGGCCGGTGTGATTTGGGGGGCCCGGAATTTTATTTATTTTTTTAAGTCACTATCCAGTCCTTATTTTTGATTTTGTCACATAACTTTTTTTATCTTCTTGTCAGTAATAGCAATACTGGAAAGAAAAGTATTTTTGGGCACAGGGCCTTCAATTGGATGTTAAAAATACATTTAACTTTAATTTACATATAGTATATCATCATATCACATAGATGGCTGCACCAGCACCAGAAAGGAATTATTGCTGTCGTATTTGCAATGTTTTATTTTCCTGTAGTCTTTGTACTGAAGTCAGTTGAGAAAATTAAAGCACGATTATCGTTTCTTCTTAAATTCATGTATAGCCACCTTTTTCAGGTACAAGGAAAAGGTAGGAGCCTTTCATGCAATTTTCATTAACCAGCAACCAAAACAATTCATAATTTTAATTTACCCGGTTTGACGGTACACTTTGTTTATAAATTTTAGCTGTTATCAGTGGCTGATTATGAATTAGGGGCCCGAGACTCAAACAAAGTTTGGGGCTCCAACCTAACAATTGTTTGAGACCCCACTTACTAGTTGAGGGTTCCCAACTTTTTTTTTTTTTTTTTTTGCATGAAATAAAGGTTTAAAATTGTAAAATGTCTTCCCCTGGGAAGATACGAGAGGGAGAGGAACCTCCCCTGCATTTAGCATAACATGGCGATATTTTGAGGGCCCCACATGGCATGGGGCCTCAATCTTTCTATCCGATTTTCGCATTTTTCTCAAAAATAAGCTTTTAAATATGCGGCATTATAACTATTACTGAAATAATGTTTTTTAAACCTTAGGTTGTGTTTATTCTTTTTCATTATGAATTACCATCATAAATTCGGCCCACAAAAAAAGAAGAGAACGAGACGCAAAAAAGAAAGAATCTGTTAAAGCTCGAATAACTCTTCAAAATTTAGTCGGTCACCATCTCTCCTCGTTTACCTGAAAATCAAACTAAAAATATCTCAATTGAAGAAGGCAGCAATAATAGTGAAAGTGGTTCTTGTGCGTCAAGTTCATTTGACAATGGAATTGAACACTCTGCTGAATCTAAATCATCAAAATGAAGCTTGTCTGCAGCTGCAAGAGGAAGTAAATCTGATGCAACTGAACTGTGTTCTGTTTCTTGCTTAACGGGAATAACATCGTCAACGTCCGAAAATGAACAAAATAACGAAAAATTAAATTTTGATATTGGTCTTCTAAAATCATACTTCACTAACGACGAAACAGAAGACGCTGTTCGACAAGGGGCAGAACTATACCCAGCGATTTTTCTTCCCGACCATGACAGAATGAAATTTCCTGTTTATATGCTGAATTGTCGTTTAAGGGACGATGAAGTAGTTCCTCGGGCCTGGTTAGTTTGGAGTGAAACCAAACAAGCTTTATTTTACTTTCCATGTCGTCTATTTTGAAAATTATCTGAACTGCAGCGATCTATTTTTGCTGCAGAAATTGGCTGGGGACCTTCCAAAAGCTATAGAAAGCTATATGACATAATACCTCAGCCTGAAAGCAGCAACAATCACGAGGCGTGTTATGTACAATGGCGAAAT
Source organism: Dysdera silvatica (assembly GCA_006491805.2). Lineage (NCBI taxonomy): Eukaryota > Metazoa > Arthropoda > Arachnida > Araneae > Dysderidae > Dysdera > Dysdera silvatica. Next base: position 30,057 of record QLNU02013841.1, read on the forward strand.
TTACGGAGCAATTTAAACAAAAACACGACAGTGAATTGTTTGTTATTGCACAAAATAAAAAGTGAAATGCAAGTATGGAAAGACTTACTACGACGATTTCTGGACGTAATTCTATTTCTTTCCGAACGTGGACTAGCTTTCAGGGAAAGCAACAACTTGATTGGTAATCGAAGAAATGGAAATTTCTTAGGGATGCTGGGAATCATATGTCGTTATGATCCTCTCCTTGACGAGCACTTGGGAAAAAAATGAAGGAATCACAAATTCAAGGCAAAAGAAAAAGTTCATTATTTGTCAGCCGAAATTCAAAATGAATTTCTTTCATGCTGTGCTGGAAAAGTCCTTAACTGCATTTTAAAGGAAAGAGAAGTTGCAAAATACTTTTCTGTAATTGTAGACGCAATGCCAGTTTCTTCCCATATGGAGCAAATGACATTCATTTTGCATTATGTTCTTACAAACAGAAAAACGAATGAATATGAAATATTTGAAAGATTCATAGAATTTGTAGATTGCACTAAGAAAACAGGAGATGTTATTGCAAGTTTGATTCTTCAAACACTTAAAAAAACCGCCATATCTTAATAAGTGAATGCCGTGCACAAGGATACGACAATGGCTCTAACATGAATGGTACATACAATAGCGTTGAAGCTCGAATTTCGAAAATATACCCCTTGACCATTTTTTCTCCTTGTGCTTGTCACTCTTTGAATCTCTGTGGTGTTCATGCGGCTGAATGTTGCCCTGAAATAACATTTTTGGTGTTGTACAGAAACTGTATAATATATTTAGTAGCAGTCCTCAGACATGGCAAATTTTGCAAAAAAAACACGGACTGCTCACTTCATTCCATGTTCAACACACGTTGGTATACTCGAACTGAGAGTGTGAAACCATTTGCACAAAAGCTTCCGTCAATAAAGGAGTCAGTCGACATGATGCTAGAATTTAATCTAACTGAAGACACTCAAACAGATTTAAATGGTATAAAGACATATATGGAGTCATTTGAATGCCTCGAACAGCTTGATTCAAAGTTTTGTCATCCATAAACTACCATAGCACAGTCTTACAAGCTCGAAATTCCAGCATCGATAACGAAGTAGCAAATCTTTCCAGTCTTATAGATTTGAAAAAGATTAGAAATAGTTCAGAGGCAATCCTAAATGAATGTAAGCTTGTAGCTGTAAATTTAAATATGCAAGCTGAATTTTCAGATCGACGACAAAGAAAGAGGGAAAGAAATGCTGAAGAATCGACAATGAGACCAACCGAAGCATTTAAGTTTGATGTGTTTAATGTCCTTTTAGACAGTGTTATTGGTGACATTAAAACTCGATTTGATGCAGCGAAAAAAAATAAATACTTTATTCCATGTGCCGTGGTTATTCCACGACTTAAATGAAGTACAAATTCAGGAAAATGCAAGAAAACTGCAACACAAATATAAAGATGATGTCAGCGAACAGCTCCTTGAAGAATTAATACATCTAAAATAAATATATGATACAAATATACAGGAAACAAATCTTTCACCTATACATTTGCTCAACAAAATAAACTAGCTGAATCTTAAACCACTATTTCCCGCCATAATTATTGCGCTGAGGTTGTTTTGTACAATTCCCGTGACTGTGGCTCAAATAGAACGATCTTTTAGTTGCCAATCAGGGATAAAAAGTCAACTATGGTTACTGTCAACTATGGGTCAAAGCCGAATTTCGCCTTTTGGCTTATTATCAATCGATGATGAGCTAGCCAGACATTGCGATTTTTCTCAAATAATAAATACATTTGCAAGTCGTAAGGCTCGCAAAGCTCCTTTGTGAATTAACTTAAATCCGAGACTCAATATATTCTGCTGTGGTCTTTTCTTGTTATGCAACTATTATTTTCTATTTATCAAATATTGCATCATTCTAATTCAATTTTCTCATTATATTAGAGAAAAAATAAAAAATAAACTATTTGTATCGATACGCACGTGTTTGTTTGTTTGTTTTTTCATGAGACTCGGAATTATTGTTGTCCCGGGGCCCGGGCCCGCCCTTTACGGCCCTAGCTGCGATTAAGTAGAAATTTAAAAACTAAACTTTAATTTTTAACTTAGCACAATATTTTAAACCTCACTTATAATATATAAATACTGCTTCCCCAAATTTCTAATTTATATGTTTTTAAAACACTTTGGAAGAGGAAAGGATGCCAATTGAATATTCACTTATTTACACAAATAAAATAAACTTTATTAATAGCAAGAACTATAACATGAATTTTTTTGATGAATTGTAAATATTTTGGATGCGAGAAATGGCAACAGCAGGTGGCATTCTGGATTCATGTTTCTTTACCTTTATGAGGCCACAGCCCGGCAAATTTTCTTTTTGTAAGACGAGTGCCCGTTCCCAACAAGTTTTCTTGTAAATTCCTTTCCATTTTTTAAAGTTGAAAACGTTTTTACGGAGGTCAATTAGAAAAAAAGCGTCACATTTTTTTTCGTTATTTTTTTTTGCAGGACATTTTCATAAAGGTAGGATGTTGTTGCCACTTTATTATGATAATATTAATAATACAATCATTTGCGTTGAAACCAATGAAAAATAATTGTTGCCACTATATTCTGGTGGAATCAATAATAGCTACATGAGGAAATGTTAGTTGTGATTAATTCTTTACTTTTTAATTTTGGTTGTCATGGTAACCCGAAAGGCACGAAATGCCAGAGGGCGGTTGTTCTCTCTTTAACGCGTTCTCCTAGTGCGCCGCTAATCCGGGTTCGACTCCCAGCAGTGCAAAAAGAACGCTTACTCAGAGATCTCATAAAGATCGCACTGCTCACTGTAGTCCGGGGTTTGGTTCCCTAGGCCTTAAGAGGTTCGGATTCCTCGGAAAACAGTAGGTCCCGGCGCAGCATGACCACTGTAGTCTTTGAGCCGTAAAACCAAAAAGAAAGCGAAAGTGTTCTCTCTTTGTTTATTAGTATTCATTCAAGTTTTGACGGGTACGCACGTAGTTTTTCTATTCCGCTTAAATTCGAATGTTATTCTTTATTCACCACACCAATGACAAAACTGCAAACAAAAAATCGTCAATGTTATTGAATACATTTTCAACATTCTAATATTCAATAACATTAAAGATTTTTTTTTAAGTTTATACATTAACCAATCATATGAATACTTAATTATGGCACAATCATAAGGAGCATCTGCACACTCCTTCTATTAACATACATTTTTCTGATTGGTCACTAGCATTTGTAATAGATATAATTTCATTCAGTTTTAAGGGGCGCACCGCATGTTATTGTAATCGCCTTGTAGGAACTTTTTATGAGCCGTGTAGGCTACCTTTTCTCGAACGTCGAAAGATTTGGATGTCTGAAAAGTCTCCATCATCCATAAAAATTCACATAGTTAAAATACATGGATTGTTCACCGACATTTTCTGCACGGAATGTACATATGCGATGGGGGATCGGGACTCGTGAAACTGTATTTACACAGGTTTTTTTCCCTGATCTCCCATTAAGACTATATCTTTTTATTGGTGGTATTATTCTTCATAATTTTATTTTGTATATGGTCTTAGTGAATAAAGAAAATTGAATTGAATATTGGTGGTGTTTGGTCGTTCTGGATCTGAGATTTTCGACGCATTCCCAAATATTATTTTCAAAGTATTTCCACTATAAGACATTTATTCGTGTAACGTGCGTAGAAAACAAAAATGACAAATTCCAGGAGAATTTCTATAGGCCCGGTATAATTAATACCAGGGCTCGGTGGTTGAAAAATGCTATTCTAGAAGATTACATCAAGGTTGCAGCTGACCAATGGTGAGTGACCGAAGGACCCATGCAAATGGATGATTCAAACCACGAAGAAACATAAAGCCTTAAATAACATAATGGATATGTTAAAAATAGCAGGAGTGACTATAGGAACGTAGCCAGAGATCTTAGCTTGGGAAGTGGGGATTGGAGACCGATTCACTAATTTAGTTTCACAAGATCTGAGATTAAAGACGTTTTAAAGTAGTCAGTAAAATTTTTCTTCAGGGAAGGGGGTTCTAAAGCCCCTTTAACTCTCCTTCAATGGGCACGCGCATGAATGGCTGCCACAATAAGTCAGCATGCTATACAGCAGACAGATCTCTTCTGGTCGCCCAAAGAAAGGGGCGGGGGTTACTTTTCAAGAAATTCTAAAATGAATAATTACATTGTTGTCAACATGGTCATTGTTGTCAACATTGTTGTCAAACATGGGAATTAAAATAATTGAATCTCTCATTCTGAAAAGGGGTTAACTCCATAAGGAAACAATGTCAAATAATCCCTTTTCAAAATGACCGGTTCAATTATAATAGAAAAATACAAAAAGTTTCCTGTTGCCATTTATAATACCAAAAAAAATAACATTACAAAAGAAAAAAACACAATAATCATAAAAGTTGCACAATTCTGTGTATTTAGTGGCAACAGCTCATAAAATACAAAAATTGAAAAGTTGCATATTTGCTGTATTTTGTGGAAAACCGTCCACCAGAACCAAAATGGAATTTCAATTATCCGGCAAATTAGGAACGTGGCGTATCCGGACTACTAAAACTCCGGATGCATTAATGATCAAATGCGAGTTTGCTAGTATATTGATTACATGACAAGACCTTGTGATTTTCTATAAGAAGAATAAATATCCCTTTATACGGAATCTGGAGATTTAGAATTTTATGACACAAGTTACTTAAAGCAAAATACCCTCTTTAAAATAAATTTCTTGATGCGCAGAATATTATCATTAACTTTTGTTTGGATGGAAGTGATACTATGTTCAATGTACATGCAGTCCTCGTTCTCTTCCTTTCTGTATGCATAGAGGATAACTGGGAAAGTTGTCCGCTCTTTCAGCCCGTATTTCCATAAGAGATATGGCATAAAACCATAATGACGATGAGGCAATAGCCCTTCCCCCCAAATAATGACGTATGGGAAATGATTCAAAGCATGGCGTAGTTCCATGATTCAGAAAGCGGTTAGACAATGCTTAGTGAGGTTTGATGAACAAGGGCAGGAGCTAGAAAGTCAAGGAGTGGCGATCATGACACCAGACAGCCAAACACTAATAGACACAGCGGCATAAAAGAGCAGACAGAAAGACACAGCATGACAAGCGAAGGACAGCAACCGCAGCAGTAGAGGCTCCATAGCTGTCAAGGAAGAAAGCGAAACAGCAAAGGCGAGCAGAGGTAGCTACGGATTCCGAAAAGAAAAGCACTGTCGAGAACTCCGATGATTTTTTTTTTTAAGCAGATACGTCGATCTTCACATTTTGCGTGCTCTGTGCCTCCTGATCGTCTCTGGCACTGGTATATCCCTCGACAGCTGCTAAGACGCTCTTTCCGATGCTATGTGTCTTCTATATTTCCTGTTGGCATTTGTACAAATTTTTGCCGACATTGTGAAATTTTTGTAATTTTATTTACTTGTTTTATATTTTTTTAGCCAATAAAACTAACTCAATGTTTTGGAATGCACTGAAATACGTAGATATAATCGATATCTATCGTTCGAGACCAAAACTAACATCGTAGCTGCTCAAAGTCATGAGCTATAATGATCGGAAATTTCCGCGGGACGCCTATCTTGGCAGCTATGAGTCGAGCCCCGCCCCTCACGTACTGCGCATGGGAAGCTGTACCCAATATTTTTAGGGGGATGCCCATGGCGGCACTACGAGCCACGCAATGGATCACGCCGTTGTTGACCTCGCCTCCGACGTTCATATGTTTGCTTGCCCTGCCCCTCCTGACCCTCTCAGCCCCTGATAATGGTATATCCCTGGATAGCTGCTAAGACGCTCTTTCCTACGATATGCGTCTTCTTTATTTCAGGTTGGTATTTTCGAGAGTTTCAGCCGACACTGAAAATTTGCAATTTTTTTTTTTTACTATCCAAAACTAGTTCAACGTTATGAATGCACATGGAACACGTAGATCTATTTGAAGTTTATCATTTGGAATGAAAACCAGCGCTGTAGGTGCTCGAAGCCCAGGTCGTAGACAGGATGTAATTTCGTGAGGGGGGGGTTCAAAAAATTTTTACAGCATGTATTGAATACAATCACAGCATTCTAGACCGTAGTCAAGTTCCATTAAAAATGTAGTTTCTGGGGGGACCGGTCCATAAGTCCCCCCCCCCACCTTTGGATACAAGCATGCTCCAAATCATGAACTATACTGATTGGAAATTTCCGGGGAAGCCCAAATTGTCATTTTTGCGTTGAGCCCCACCCCTCACATACTGCGCATACACATCTGTGACTTCATATTTCGACAGTAACGCAACTCTATACATTATCACCGTGATAACCATTATTTGCACGGTAATGCTCTATACCGATTAAAATGATAGCAAAATAGTCATTCCTGTTGGACTTGTAGTTTCGGTGTCGGATATGCATGCAAACGTTGCACCAAGATTTCTGGGCTGTCATCCACTGTGATTTTACAGATATTATTTACTTCAAAAGCCAAGACCGTAGCCAGGATTTAATTTCAAGGGGGTCAAAAAATTTTACAACGTATATCGATTGAATCACAGCGTGCAAGGCCGTAACCAAATCCCATTAAAAATGTAGTTTCGGGGAGGGCCGGTGCCTAAGATCTCCCCCCCCTACTGAATACGGGCATGTCAAAAGTATTTTAATATTGCGTCGATGGGAGTCAAACCCGGAATCACAGCACCACCGCAGGCCTTTGGGGGAAAAAAATAAATAAATAAACATTAATTGCACTTTCACAAAACGGTGGCTCCTCAGGGTGCGGGACTCCCGTGTAAGCCACTTACATTAGACTAAATCGTCTGCCTGTCTGTCGGCATTAAAAGGTTAGGGTAAAAGGGTTTCTGTAAATAGAACAATAGCTATTGTTGCATTTACATTCCATAATTGTAAATTAGAGATGTGTAAATCAGAGGAGTGTATATTAGGCTGATTATATATAAGCTCAATTTTATGGCGCGAAAGACAACGAGGGTTATGCTGCATCCACTGGCATACTCAGGGGGTGTTGATGGGAGTTGTACCCCCACCCTTGCAATGGGGGGTTAAGGACAGAATTTGCCATGGTCTTGGAATAACACCCTTCATTTATCATGAAAGTTGGAATTTTTTACAGTGAAAAAATATATTTGGGAGTCATGATCCCTATAACCCCCCGGTGTCCGCCCTTGGTTATGTTGTAAATCACGTCCTGATTAATATACACGTAAATGCATAGACTTGACAAATTTTTATTCTCTTCTCAACAGAAAAAGGAAAACAAGAAAGAACATTGCAAGGTAATTAATTGCTATCGTTATACTAATATATTGTATTATATTTCACACAATGACGGACACAGACTTCCATTTTGGGGGTCCATTTACCATGGTCTTGGAATAACACCCTTCATTTATCATGAAAGTTGGAATTTTTTACAGTGAAAAAATATATTTTGGGGGTCATGACCCCTGTGACCACCCCCTGTGTCCGGCCTTGATTTCACAACATTAAGAGAGAATACGCTGATCGTTTAAATCAATCTGTTGAGATCTCCAGTTTTATCGCCAGAGTTATCCGAGAAGGTGGCGGCATCTAGTGGTGGAAATGTGCAATGTATTGAAAAATCGTGTACATATTGTATTACATTAGATACTTATTGAATTCAGTTATAATATCAGAATTCTATTAAGATTCATATATGCACAATTATTAGATTGGGTTAGTTAGTTGAATTTGTATGGCTCGAGGACAGCGAAGGTCTTACGGCACTAATAATGTACTAGGGGCTATTCACATATTTCATCGGGAACTTGAGACTGTTCACATATTGCATAGCGTAGTCGGGGCTCTTCACGTATTGCATAATGTATTAAGGATTATTAACATATTGAATTATGGAGTAAGGATCATTCAAATATTATATAATGTAATAGAGACCATTCATGTATTGCATTTTGTGCTAGGGGAACTGTATATTTATTTTATTATGTATTTGAAACCATATATGTTAGCATTATGCATAATGCGCATTACGTACATTGAATTTATACGCATGTCCTTATAAATGCATTACATTTACACGCATGCATATATGCATTACATTACATCTGCATGCATTCACACATATACGCTTTAGAACACGTTAACATATATGCACATATATCGGCATTACATCACATTTACGTGCACGCACACATATGTGCATTACATCACATTTGCATGCATTGTCCACCAGAGGTGTTTCCGGGGGTGGGGAGGTTTTGGAGGTTGAACCCCCATCGCAATGAAATTTTGTATATTTAAGACAGAAATATATGTTGTAGCTCTGTAACCCCTCCCATTAAGCCTATAACCATGGGCGCCCCCAGAATTATATGCAAGGGGGAAGTAGCGTAGCTAAGGGGGAAAGGGGACGGTCGACCCGGGCGCCACAATTCGGAGGGTGGCAATTAGCCTTTAAAAAACAAAATTTATTTGTTTTGTTTTGTTACCACATTGAATGGGTGGGGGCGGCAATGACCACTCGCCCTGGGCGGCAAAATGTGTAACTACGTCACTGCAAGGGTTGCATTCAGGAAAAATTCCAATTGAATAATGTTGTTGGACTGTAGTTTCTTGTGGATTCATCCCCCCCCTTTTCAAGCCAAGGGGGATGCAAGCGTACCACCTTTCTCCCCTCGGGGCGCCCATACCCTCCCCTTATGAACTTTCTGCCTAAGCCACTGCCAAACCTTCCCAGGCAGGGGCGGCTCGAGGTTGATTTTGAACCCGGGCAGCCTGACACAGATTGCTTTTTGGCGCCCCACAGGCAAAAGCAGAAAATTTTAGCAGATGCACAGTGAACCATATACCCTATAAAAGTGGCGAAAAGTCTCTGAAAGGATTTCTCTAAACTTCTCTTTTTAGAGAGATTTTCTATTGTTTGGTCAATTAAAAAAAATTTGAACTTGACTTCAGTTTGGCGTCCTCATCCAAACGGAGTCCCGGGCGGCCGCCCCTGTTCCCAGGGAATACCGAGCCCCTAGAACTTTGTCTGAACCCCGTTACATTTAAATATTGGCCTTGATCGATTTTTAAAACGTGCTACTTGTTAATATTTAATTTTTTAATTATGTCATCAATAAAAAAACAATAATTTCAATATCTGTTCAATCAATCACCTTTATTGTAAAATAACCGTTATATTCGTTTAATGAATACTTTAACACGAAAATATATTTAACAAATATGGCAAATATTTATTTACGCATTTATTCACGTTTACATTTAAAAAAAAAAGATTTTTCCTGTATATATACGTTCATAATTTAAATTTTAGCACCTCTACGTTTAAATTCAATTTGTCTGATAGCAAATTCGAAAGCAATTAATATAAAGTTAAATCCTGCATTCAACATCTTCAAAATTAAATATATACTGTATTTATTAAATGCATATTTATTTCTAAAGACGTTAAATTGAATTTTAACGCATCCGGCAATTATCATTACATGGAAAATGTATTTCTATTTATGCATTAATTTTGACCAAACGATTGCACCTTTTTAATTTTAAATTTTGGCTTCGGCAACACTAGGTCGCAGCTTGACCGTTGCGAGGTCCCGGATTGCCCGGGTTCGAAACCGAAGACGTTGGAGTTCTTGACCAATCAGCGTTACTTGCCGGTTACTCGCGCATGCGCACTATAATATCGTAGCAAAAAAAATTCGAATTTAGCGCCTCTTTCTCCTGAGATCCCGAAGAAGTCGGACGTACGCTCTTCACAACAGATTTTTTCAGTTTACTAAAATGGCTGAAGGTGGATTAAACGGTCAGACGGCGAATCGCTTAATTAATTTAATGGATTCTACAGGATATCCGCTCAGGCAAGTGAATGGTCAACGCATCTTCGGTCCTCATCCTAATTATTGCGACATCGTGCCTCCAAAAGGTTCCGAAGTGTTCGTTGGAAAACTTCCGCGAGATGTCTATGAGGACGCTCTTGTGCCGATTTTCACTACTGCAGGAACCATTTACGAATTGAGGCTGATGATGGACTTTAATGGATTCAACCGTGGATACGCATTCGTCACGTATTTAGACGTTTTCAGCGCCGATCGAGCCGTTAAGCTGCTGGATAATTACGAAATTCGTCTAGGACGGAACATCGGTGTGTGCAAATCCGTTGATAATTGCCGCCTGTTCGTTGGAGGTATTCCGAGGGAGCTGACTCGCGCGGACATTTATTCCGAATTCATGAAACATACCCATGGAGTAAAGGACGTGATAGTATATACCGAACCTGGCGACAGAAATAAAAATCGAGGATTTGCATTCATCGAGTACGAAAGTCACCGGGCTGCTGCCATGGCGAGACGAGAGTTGGTTCCCGCCAAAACCAATCTTTGGAACGCGGACTTAAAAGTAGATTGGGC